>KV424043.1:0-91208 GCA_001632435.1 Calocera cornea HHB12733
GTCGGCAAGTGGGCAATCCGTCGCGCGGTCTAACCTCAATATCGAGGTGGTATCCTGCGGTCGTCTTGCCTGTTCCACAAGAATCGATCTCCGTCCTGGTCGTGCCCTCGAGATGCCCTTTGCGAGCGTCACCATCGGTTTCTTCTGGGCGCCAGCCCTTACTGCACGTTGCGTCATCCCGATCCACTTCTTACTGTGGTACACGAGGACGAAGTGGCTATCATCCACCAAGACTCGGTAGACTTGTTCCCCACGAAGCCCTCTATGGTACCGTCTTGCTGCACAGTGGAGAGACTCGACACTTGGAGCATGCAGACAAGGTTTGTCAGGCAGTGCGGAGCCGTAGGGGAGTGGGTGCGCTGTGGAAGTCTTTGCCGCTCTCAACATGGTGACTGATGTTGGTGGTAGGAACTCCATCCAGTACACTCCTTTCCAACATGGTGATCTCTACCAATCTGGTACGCCACTGCGTAAGCATTGCGTGCGAACCATCGCCAGCTCCTCAAGAGGTCTCCCCACTGCGTCCATACGGCAGGTGTTGCCGTGGAAGGATTTCCTATTGAATCCTGAGCGTCTCCACCAAGGGCAAACCTGTCCGCCGACTTGTGAATGCTTTGGATCCCTCACCGAAACCTGTTACCAAGATGCATGGAAGGCATGGGTAACCGTGATGTTCGCCTCAACCACTACAGGTCTGGTATGTGGGCGCGAGGCATAAACGAACTCACTGTCTGGGTTCACGCTACGAGCCTCGCTTCCGCATCAGATCTACAGCCTTGGACCTTTCGATGCATTCGATACTATGATTTGGTGATACTCTCAACTTCCGGCGTGGTGTGCATGGCACCCGAAAAACCCAGTCATGTACAGCAAGTTCAGTACATTGGCCGCATCCTTCATCAGTACATTGGTGCAACAAAAGGATCGTAGGAAGACCCGTTGGAGATACAGCTCCTGCCGGGGAACCTGTTCGCATACCTCGACCACGCAGAACCAGGAACGACAACCAGACTGCCGAGTAATTTGCGGATAGGAGGGCGGTCATCACGGAGGGATGTCGAGGTATCTGCTTATATATTGGTCTATACTTACCCCGCACATCTGGAAGGCGATGCGTAGCATGTAAATGAGCTTCTATTGACTGTCGTCGCTCACACACCGGGAAGTGACCACCGTGCGCTCTCAAATTCGAGCTGGACATCCTTTCAGGTATATTCACTCGTGGTTCGGTGGAGGAGACCTACGCATAGGACTTCAACATCTCCGCATTGTGTACTGGCTAGCGTACAATAACACAGCCAATCCGTTTGGTTAAGTGTCTCGTTCATTACTCAAATACAAGCGATGCAGTCATCACAACTTCGTACATACCACATGGGGGAGGTCCGGTCAGTAAAATGAAAAGCGATGTCATTGCTAGCTCAACTCCCATGCTCGGTACTTGCGGATCGCTTGCTAGTTGAATTGTTGAGGGCCGCCTTCCTGAGTCGATGTCGACTGTTGAGGACTAAAGAGGTGGTCGGGCGGTTACGGCTGCCGTTCGACGGGCGGTAGTCCAGCGCATGCGCGGTAACCCGGTTGTTCTAAGGTTGGTTAGTCCCAGCGTCCAGCAGAAAAGAATTTAGACCACGCGCACCAGCACTTCCGCCTGGAAACGGCCAACATGACGGGTATACGTGCCTCGGGGGCTTTCAGGCTGACGACCTTCCTGTGTACAGCGCAACTCATTCTCCATTTCAGCTGAGATAACATCGCGAGCAATTTTCTCAATCACGACCATTTGCTCCAAGCTCGTAGGAAATTGGGATAGAAAATCCTTGGCGGGGAGTGAATCTGTATAATCCATGTCAGTCCACGGGCCGAGGGTGTAGGGTTCTATTCACCAGATCCATAGATGAGCTGGAACAAGAGAAACAGGATGTGGCATGTCCGGGACGACGTAGTCGATGGAACGATCAGTATCTAAAGCTATGTAAGATACACTAGCCTCAATCCAGCTCGAAACGGTAGACTCACAGGGACGAAGATACGGATCCGAGCGGGCAAATTGGGAACCTCCACTGCGGTTATCATCTCCCAACCCCCCATCATACCGCGATACTTTGGCAATCGAGACTTTCGAGTGTCCTACGGATAGATAAGGTGATGTCCAAGTATGCTTCAGACCGGATAAGTCACCTGCACAGCTGCTTGAAACCGTTCTAGATGACGAGGAAATGTATCTTTGGCAGGCTGGGGCTGTATCCCTTGTTGATCGCATTCCTGCTCATATTCCGCTTCGGCAATGACGACATCACGGGTAACCTTCTCGATGAGAGCCATCTGTTCTCGGCTTGTAGGAAGGTGCGACAAAAACGCATTTGTTAAGGGTGAATCTACATTGTGCTGTCAGCATGGCCTACACGAGGCAGTCTTACGCACCTGAGATGTAGACACGTTGGAGCAGTAGAAACAACACCTCACAGGTGCGAGGAGAGGTGGACGAAGGAACCAGTAGTGCCTGATAGAGCATTAGCCATCATGGCCTTATACATTCATTGATATCACCTGAATAAATATATGACACCGTGCCGATGAGTTGTCGACTACAACGGTAGTTTCCTCCTCTGTAGAGATCATTTCCCAAGAACTGTTATTTGAGGTTTCGTCGTTGAGGGCTGACAATGAGTCGGGAGAGGACCTGGAGGGACAGGTGAAGGCTGGCTCCATATTAACAGAGATGGCCGTCGATACGGATCCGCTCGTAGTCCCATGAGGACCCCTGAACCAAGGAATAAATACTGACGGGTCCAGATGCTACAGTGCGCCTCCGTTGCCAGCACCGCATGCAGGTCGAAACAACGAGACTTGTTCCTTATCGCGATAGCGCACAATTATGCATCAATATGCTTCTTCGCGGGCCCGGAGCGTCTTAGAATGCCGCAGAAACATCTTCATCTTCCCTGGCGATAAGCAAAGAAGGACGGCGAGGCAACCCTGGATCCGGTGTGACTGATGGAGAAAAGGCGACAAGACAACGTGTAATCAAACTGCTGATGCTCATTCCATTGATGGTGAGACTGCCATCGGTTCATCTACGCCAAGGGACCCGCACTGATATAACTTGTGTGTTTGCTCCATCCACTCACTTTACTGGTCGCAGCTGAACTCCGGCGCGCAGCAAGACGTCCATTCGCTATGTCCTCACCCGCAACAGCACGGGACCCGGCAGGCCCTCCCGACATTCCCCCCAAGAATGCGCTGAGACGTCGTGGGGCTGAGCTCCTCGATTCCTCTGCTTCTACTGAGCCAGTGATTCACGAAGGCCTTCATTCAAGGAGCGCTTCTGGCTCGCTGCCCCTCCATCACCCTGCCAAGGCATTCACACAGAGCCAGTTGAATTACATCTCATTGTTGGCAACAACAGCCGAGCGGTATATCGAGGCCATTCGGCAACCGCTGCTGGGTTCGTCCCTTCTCTGTCATCCTCGCATGAATCCAATCTGATGCTGAGGAAGAGCATATGAGTACAGATACGACAATGCCCTTTGGACAGCCGGCTCTAGGTATGCGCTGGACCGAATTGACCGAGGCCCGAAAAAATTATGTTATGGAGTCCGCTAAAGAGCAAGTCAAGGTTCACCTGATGGAGCTGTGTGGTACTTGGGTGAGAGATGACGAGTTCAGGGCGTTGTGTGCCTCTTGCTTCTATGGAGCGTACGTGAGTGCATTATTCCGGGCTCTCCACTCTTCATATTTACCACTGGCAGATTCGTGGACTTAACAAGGTATCGGAAAGTCTGGGCGATCGTTCGACACCGCTGCACAGCGATTACGACTCCGTGCATGGTTCCGATTTAGCGCCATCCTCCAATTATTCCCTTGTCGATCCACCTTCGGTGTCAAGCCGGTATTCACTCATCACGGTAGCTTCAGCTGTGGCCGCAAACGCAAGTGCCGGGAGAGTGGTCTTTTATCCGCAAGGTCAGGATTGGTGCAAGAGTATGGAACCAGATGAAGTTGCGGTCTTGTCGACCTTCTACTGCTCTCCGGTAGAGTTTAGGACGCAAAACCTCGAGATCGGCGACTCCACCCAGCCACGTCATCCTAAATTGGGCGACATCGTACCTCATTCTTCTTTCGGCGAGACGGCACCGTTGCCATTTGATGCGGTTACACATCCCGGCCCTGCCGGTATCACTGGGTTTCGACCTCCGTCGGAAACGCCTGCTATATTTTCTCCTCGCCCTTGAGCAGCTCGCTTGGCTATTTCAGTGTACAATTCTGACTTCTTATGATTTGTATATGATTTTCAAAGACAGAAAGCGGTCCGGGAGCGGTAATCCACCAGGCTGACTGTATAGCCTAAGTTGCATCCTATGATTCTCCTATATAGTGACACAGGGTTGGCCAGTGTCTGGCGTGAGATGCGTGTGTATTTACGTCGCCCCAGATCCCCCTCTTTCAACCTACGAGCGACAACCGCAGGATGCGCGTGTGTGTTGTGTGTGTGCTGTGAGTGGGTGCGCGTGTGCAGTCCCACGACCCAAAGGCGGTGTATACGTACATGCGGGCGAGGGTCCAGCGAGCATCGCGATGGCGGGAACACAGTATAACCGTCGAGCTCTAGTGGCCCAGTTGCATTTCAAACCACCACGTAAACATCATCAAATCCAGTATGCCAATCATATCATGCCATGATGGCAATGCTCCCCGCAGGCTTCACGGTCACTGGTTCTCCAGTTTTGCCAGCGACGCTACTACTTAGCGCATAGGCACCTACATCGTTCCAGAAGCAATTCTTGACACTGCAGATTTCAGGTTATAGTTGTTGAGACGTAGGCCGCGTGAGAGGTATGAGGGTGGTGACTGCAGTTCGATTCAGCAGAACAGCGGACGCAGTCGCGCAGGGAGCCAGGGAATCGAAGGCGCGCGATGCGCCTCTCGATGACGAAGGGCGGTCGAAAACATCCGCGCGGACGTTTTCGCCCCCTTCCCACAGCCCATCGCTGCCCAACAGTGAATGGTCGACCTCCACCTGCACAAGCTATCTGCGTAACCTCAATAGCGATGTGGGAACGATATGCTCACTTTTGTCCACATTACCTCGCTTCCTCTAGTTCCTCCAAATGTGGTCTCGCTTCAAGTGGTGCCAGAGATTTTCTGTATTACAGTGTGACCCATGCGGTGGGTGCAAGCGTGCAGTGGGCGCAAACGCTTCCCTGTGGAGGTGATCCACTGCTGCCTATTCTACTGTATCTTAACCTCGTGGAGCACCTACTTCTTCTCCGATACTCACCATACGCGTATACACATCCCATGTGCTCAATATACTGAGGACTGGAGAGCCAACTGCGACATAAAGCTCCGAGCAAACAAGCTCCATCTCGTCCGATACGAATTGGAACAGGCCGGGAGGCGTGTTCTCGCGTAGCAGCTGCTCTATGTGCTCTTCGGCAACCGGTATGAGACAGTTCTCCATGCTCCAGCAGTCCGGGTGGTACCAGAATTCGTTGGGTGTATCGCCCGTCGGAAGATGCACCCGGGCCTGACGCCGAATGCGAGCGCTATTCCTCTCCATCGCATACTTATCCAATTCCTGCTGCACTAGGCGGGCCCAAAGCCACCGGGCGACAGAGCTGAAGTGGTGTCAGAGCTATTTGTGAGGGCTGGAAGATCCTTACTATTCCAGCACGAGGGCTTCGTGGTATATGCCAGCACGCACGCCGACTTCCCATGCCTCGAGAATTGACTCCAGTAAATTCTCGTACAAAAACCTCCACGAACGCTCAATGGTTATGTTATAGACTGACTTGATCTTCTCGAAAGCAGGTAGCGCGATAGGATCTAAATCAGGCGCATATGCTAGCCTGACCGTCGCTATTAGGACCTGAACGAGACACAATAGGCGCTCGCATGACGCACCGCAGCTGTGTCTGCAGTTGCCCAAGGATTCCTCCCTCACTGCCCTGGTCCAAGGTTACCTTCATGGGGACTCCTGATTGGATAGTCAGCGCAGGTTCTTAGCCGAAAAAGCAATCAGATTCACCCCCTACATCTCGGACCACCCGGAGGTACAGCGCAGCGGGGACAATTCGGATGCGAGAGTTTGGGACAACCCATAATCCAAGTACACGCCTGGTTGCTTTATCCCTAAGACCCCATATTGGTAGCCCAATGCGTGCTAATTTGTCATGCCCATCCCCACTCCACTCCTCGCTTGGTCCCAACGACCACAGGGATGTTCGATGGACCTTCTTGTGCTTCCCAGGGGCGCGGACAAGAGCGCTTCCTGGGTCCAAGGCGACATGAAAAGCGCGAACGAATGTGCTACGTATAATCAAAGTGAGCTTCATTTGTGGAGCAACATGTTGACTGACCCGTTCGCGTCCTGTATGCCTTTGTGCACCTTGAGCTTATGTATAATGCGTCCTCGGCCCCATTTACTCAATAGGTCTTCTTCGACCAGCTCCACGATAGCACGTCCGACCTCCTCCAGTGTGTGATGTGGACGACGAGCAGTTGCAATATTGAGACGTGCCATCCATTTGAACAGTGCACGGCGCCTGGTATCATATCTCAATACCATGCAATGTTTCAAATACTGGGTTACTTCACCTCAGATGAATTCCATGCACCAGGGAGAGGTCTCGTAACATCTGGCTACGGGACATGCCTGTCTGGACCATTTTGTTGAGCAGTTCTCGAAACTCGTCCATGCGATCGGCTCTAACTGGGAAGACTATTTCAGTAGCGTGTTGAGGCATTGAGTCTAGCTCTCTCACCGCTAGGTGCGCCGTATTGGTTATTGCCCCCAGGATTTGGGCACCTTGAGTGAACAATGCCGACGACATTGTCATCCCCCTCGTCGTATTCCATGTCGCGGAAGGACGGTGAAAACAGCACCAAACAACGCGCTGTGGCTCGATATCTGCTCATATACAATTATATAGCTTGGCTTGGCGCGTTTGGTGATCCCCAAGCATCAGAAGATGTCGAGTTCAACACATGGCTTCTCAGACCCCATAGCGTTCTCTGATCCGTTCGTGGTCGGGGGTGCTGTTACCGTTTACGACAGATGTCTGGTGCGCATCCACAGTAGCTTCAGGGTCAAAGCACAGCTAGAAGTCATTTCCAAAACGGCCGATTCATGGTGAACCCCTTCCACTGCCAGGATCTCTAAAGATGATCTCTGATCAACTCTACGCTCTGCCGGGTCCACTCCTTCTTGTTTCACTTCTTCTCCGTCTCCGTCAATCATAGTGACATCTCCGTTGATGTCGGGGATCAATCACGGAATCAACTTTCGCCGTACATCGCAAATGGCGCAGATTCCCCGCTTCCATCGGCTTCACTAGTGGGTCTCATATGATCTTGATCACTTTGGGTGGCTGGTCGTCAAGGCTGTACAGTAAACAACTTCGGTAGGAGGGCATCACCTGAAGACCGCCGTTTCCCACAGTTCATTACCTCACGAACAAGTGAATAACTGTGTTCTTTCATATGGCTGTGACTTTGGATTCTCGTCAAGCCGCCGTTTGCGGATCAAAGGAGAATCTGTCCGTACACAAGGGGCCCCGAGTGTAATAAACTCGTGTTCATTGAGATCGGATCTACATCGCCTCTTCCATTGTAGTACCCACATCTTGCAGAGGATATTCAGGTTAACGGCAGCGGACCAATTCCGAACTCTTCCTGGGAGTCGTGCAGCAGGTCAGTCCGCGAGGACACAGAATTCCATCACTGGAAACCGGGAGAGCAAATACACAAGATTACTGGATGCCTCGCACATATAAATCCCTCTTGAGAGGATGTTGCAGCTAACCATTGTCCAGGCCCTCCAGATCCGACACTCATGGTCAACATGTCGCCTATCTCACGTCTTTGCATGGGTTGCGCGCATGACTACCCCTTCTTGCAGGGAGACTACTGCTTTGCTTGCGAAAGAAAACGAGCCAGTGGAGATCTCGGAACTCTGACCCTGTGCTCTGGATGTAGTCATGAATATCCGTTCCTTGTCGGTGGACAGTTGTGTGCGCAATGTCAACACCGAAGGAACGGGTCTGGTGAGACTAGGCAATCCGGCTGGTAAGTTAACAAGTCGCTGATTAGTTCCCAGAAGAAGGAGAGAGCGTTCAGGCGCATGCTGTTCTTCAAGGCAGAACTATCGATCAAGTAAGTTGACATATTCTTGACTTACTACCCTCCCCTCACATCGAGCGGCAGGTGTCCAAAGTAACGCAAGAAACCTTGGCTAAACTTGCCGATAGACGAGCTGTTGCCACGGCCCGTGTACTTGCGGACGGGGGTGCTGCTCCAGCCAAGATCCGTGTCAATATGGCGGGTCCTTTGCAAACCCTCAAGTCCCGCTTACTGACGATCAAGGTTTGTGATGATACTGCGGACGAGGCTATCTTTCTCATGGTCTCCATTTAGGTGGTTCGCGTCTTGAGCATGCCTCGTCGGCAGCCTCTGGGCATGGTACTGAATGAAGTGATCGCAGCCGATACCATGTGGAGTGAAGTACGTCAAGCATTGGTATCTGCCATCAACACGAAAACTACCGCCTCTATCCATTATGGTTGCTCTATAGTAATGTGGGTTGCCTTTGAGCCTCGTCGTTGCCGGGTTCGCTGATCTGCATTGGTGACAGGGAGGCAACCCAATTTGAGCTAGCACTAAGCGGTTCAGATTTCATAGATGGATCCGAGTGTCGAACTGTTGAGTATCTATGGAATCTGCATATTCATCCGAGACTGGGTAACTTGCACGTCAGCGGCAAAAACGTCAAGGACCGAGTCCTGCCTCTGCATGCTGTCATCTGGTTTCCAGGGCCGTACGCCGAAGCGATTAATGCGAAACACAAATATGTAAGATGACCCGCAATGCCAATTCAATCCCTATTGCCCGCTAATACATGTCTTCCACTAGCAGGAGCCAGTAGTGGACATGGATATGAACGGGCATGCCAGTCTGACACCGTTTGATTCCCTACACACCTTGCCGTCCCTCTCCAGCGCCATGGCTCTCTCTCCCAGTACGCCTCGGCGACTACGCAAGCGACATATGACCAAGGGTGTGCCAAGCGTGGAGTCACCATCCAGAGCCCGTCGAAGCATTGCTTTTCCAGAAAAGGCGACAACGACGATGATGGCTCATACCAAAGTGCGACCTACTCACTATTCTTCAACCATCCAGCCAACGCAGAACTTTGTGGTCCAAGAGTACCGCATAGTTCTTGATCCCATGGATTTTCAGCCGGTTCTTCTGCAGAAGAGCACCCACCCGTTCGAAGTTAACGTGTATCAGCGACCGTTTGCACGCGGCAGTACCAAACAGGCTTTCAAAGTGAGCACTGGTCTTAGGCACAGAGCACTGCTAACACTGGTAAAGATGCGATTGAAGGCCGATGAAGGCATCGCATATGCATACACGGCAAAAGAATTGTTTCGTGACGAGACCGGAGATACTCCGTCTTATTTGGGCAACAAAGATCATCTGCTTCAAGAGCTGGCCCGAGTTGAGCAAGCGCGAGACATCCTAGCCGCGTTCCAGGAGAGGTGCGTGTCGCTGGGTGTAGATCCTTATCGTAAGCATGTAGCTGTCCCTGAGTTGTATGAACTGACCAGTTGGCCGTGTTTAACAGCCTTGGAGGTTACCGACTCTTCCTTGTACGAGGTCGTCCTTCCACCCGATATGGGACGATCCTGGCTTGTGGAACCGTATATCAGCTCGGACAGTCCCAGGAAGTTCTCGGGCACTGACGCAGCAGGGGCTCATGCTGCCACGGACGCTGCTGGAGCTACAGTTGACTGTCTTGCACATTTCTCCTATCTACATACGCAAGGAACCCTAGTGTTGGTGGACCTTCAAGGTCAGTTCTCTTCGTTCTGCTTCAGCACCGAATGCGAGAGGCAACGAGTCAGCTCGGTACTGAAGTACTGTACTGAGTAGGAATTGCTCGCAAGAATCCCTTTCCCGGACTTCCAAGGAACATGCCTATTGTTCTATTCGATGTACAGACACACACGTTAGTCGGGTGCATTGCTCTCTCTGTAGAAACAGCACTAACAAAGACAACAGACAACTGTCGGAAAGCGGGCTGGGGGATCTCGGCCAAAATGGACTAGACAACTTCATCGCGCAGCATAGCTGTGGGACGATGTGTGAGAGCCTTGCTCTGAAAGACATGACGGAGATGTAAGCACCTTCGCCAGTCAGCATTGAAAAGATGATTCGACTTGTGTAGGGACAGCCCATCCCCGACGAAGTCGTTGGGCTCCGTTCAGACTCGGCCCTTGCTATACCAAAGCACCGGCGGACAGATAACCGAACTCCGGAGGAACTCGGATGGAGCATTCAAGCCCGCTGAGACATCCATGGGTTTATCCCATCGCGGGGTGGAAGAAGCAGCTGTTGCGTGCGTGAAGCTCAGTGCCGGTTTTGTCACGATGCAAGTATTGACCTTTGTCCGCCTTCTAGACCTCAGCTCCAGACAATTGGTCTGTTCATTCTACCGGACAATATGACCCTTGCTCCGGCGGAAGTTGTGTCAGTAGACACACACACTGGACAAGCGACCCTGTGTTGGTGCGAATCCATTCGATGGGGTTCACTCGGACCACCGGTTGCACAAATATTCACCGCGTCATTCCAAGCATGTTGGAATGCAATGGAAAGGACTGTGACCAACAAATCAAGAGTAAGCAATGCCAGGGGAGCTCGTGTGGACGTAAGAGTCTGATGACGCAGAACAGTTGATCAAGCTCTCGTGGCCTGCCAAGATGCTTTCGGTGGATCCGGCGAATGCAGACACGCTTCCGTTATCGCAGCAGCTTCGTCCCTGGGCGCATGAAGCCGCCAAGATTCTCTGTGGCATAGTTCCGCACTCATTGATGCACGAAGGGGCGAGGATCCTCGGTGGTCTAGGGCGGTCGCGGACCAGAGGGAGCAAAGCCGAGTGCGAATCTGAGTGGGTTCAAGAGCGCCAAACCGACATCTATTCGCATGAACAGGATGCGATCGTCGACTGGCTATCTCATGATGTCCAGCCCGAGTGCACAAAGCTTGTCCCCGATATCTCCACCGAATATTTGCGAGATCTATGCACAGGTCCTGGGCTGGTGCTGGGTGGACTCGCGGTAGCCATGTGTCTCCTCGATCGCCAGGATCCGACGCTGGATCTCACCTCCATGTACGAACACAAGGCTCGACTGCTGCGACAGCCACGTCCTCAGATAGTGAGGACGTGGAATGCATATCGAAATGCATTCCTTGCCGTTGGTCCAGCTCAAGAGTGCCGATTCCGAGAGACGCACCGCATTCAGGTAGATGATTGGCACGTGGTTGTCGGAGGTTTCAGCCTGACGGATGCTCCGGAGAGTCACATACAGTGAGATGCCCATCTCCTGAGTGTAGCGGAGCGTGTCTCTAGCACAGTGGTTGGATTATTGTAATTTGCGTTGGTTGCGGTAGTTAGACAGGAATGCTAATGCGAATACCAAACCTGACGCGTGACGGACCGGCACGTCGATGTCCTGCATGAGAGGACCCTGATAATGGCGAAAACATCCGCGCGGACGTTTTCGCTTCGACTCGGCGCACGGTGACCAGACTCGAGCTACGCTGACGCGTGCCCCTCTGGCGCACCGGCAACGACCATCAACGGGCAACCTAGCTAGAGGCCTACTCCCGGGACATTCTCACTATTCTAGCAGTTGCTTTCCCCATATCCACATCCTTCGCACGAGCAATGGTGTCGACACGAGCGAAGCATACTCAGCGTGCTACACCTGGCGTCTCGTCGACGATCGGAGAGTCTCCCAAGGCTGTGGGGGCAGAGCGTAAGGGTAGATCTGCCACCCGCCCTTCGCCGTCACCATCCGCGTCGACTTTGAGCTCTTCCGCCTTAATGAAGCACTTTTTCATGCGATTACACAATCGGTCTCAATACGAGCCCTCAGACGATCTCCCTGGCTATGCGGCGGATGTCATCTCGAATATGGAAAGAGAGCTGGTCGGTTTCTGGTCGACTATCAAGGGATCTGCAGAGAAACGACAGACGCTATCTGCCTTGGTAAAACAACCCACTACTGGCCGGTACGACTCAGTCAAGCATTGCGCTTTGGGGATCCGCTATTGCCAATTCATGTCGGTGCTCCGGGATCGCACCTTTTGGGCCTTTGAGGACCTTCCCCCTCCAGCCCAGAATCGCTTTCCCGCGGATCTCGATATCCCAACGACATACTTTCCCACAGGCCACACAGGCCGAACGAAGTGCTATCTTGACGTGGTCAACAAGTTCTGTGAGCATGTGAACGAGTTCTTCAACTACTATACGGCGCACGACGATCTCAGGTCACCTTCGTCCTCCTCCGAAACAGACATAGACGCTATCATCAACATGACTGAAGTGCTTTACAAGACCGCAGGGACTCGTATGATGTTCCCCAACATACTAGCCTGTGTGGCTGGGATAATGATGATGAAGGCGAGCCTTACTCTTGTGGCTTGCGCTACACAATAATACCCGCATATACTGACCGTGAATGCAGAATATGTACCTAAATGAGCATGGGATCCCAAAACTGCCAGCGGATGATCAGCCAACACCAAGTTCCGGCCGGAAAGTCAATCGACGGAAAGCGCGGCCCTTATCAACGGGCCATAAACCGTCTGATGTCCTCCGACCATTGATGATGGCGATGTTCCTGTCTCCTACCGTTATGTTTATGCGTCAAAATCTCATGGAGAACGATCTATCTTTACACGTCGCGGCAGAGGTGAGTACTTATGGTAATGCGCAGTGAGCATATCTTGACAGCTGCGTCTCAGTCACATGTTAAGCATGGAGCTCAATATCCCGTCAACCCAGAAGACGATAGTGCCTGGGCTTTCCTCCACCTTGAACAGTGCGCGATTCGTGCATGTTATGCCGTAGCTAGCTCAAGACATACCATACGAGGGGGTCCGAAGGCAATTTTGCGGGTCGTCGTCGAGCATCTCTACCCCGTCCTGAAGATACCTTTCCAGCCCCCCATGCCTTTTGCAGAATCTTATATGTCGACGGTGTCGAACGATGTACCTTCTCGCTCATCATCGATCCAGTCTTCCGATGAAGACGCTGCGCTCTCCGAGTCTTCTTCTCCGGCCTCACCACCCTCATCGTTCCACAACGCACCTAGAACCACTTCAAGAAATTGGATGTCGAGCGCGGCGGACGATTGTCATCTGATCAACATACCTGTGGGGTTTCCACAGTACGTTGAATCCGACGCAACGGTAGGACTAGGATTGTGTCGGTCTTACCCACGGTCTGCGATGACCTTCTTTCCATGGATGAAATGGACTGCAAAGAGCTGGGTGCGTTTTATGTGCTTATCGGTGAATATGCGGGAATAACCATGCTTAGGCGGAGGTCATATCGGGGCTTGAAGGGCGAAATGTGTGGCAGGACAGCGGGCTCATGACCCCTTTTGCTACCTGGCTGGCATTCATGAAGTACTGTCTCCGTGGTACTGGTAGCAAGTACTGGACCATAATGCGCGACTTCGCAAGCTTCGATCTTAAGAATGTGCCCGCCGACTTATGGCAACAGGCACTGTCAATCGAATCCGGCTACAGAAAGAAGAGAGGCTACGCAACTCCGAAATAGCGATCGATCAAGGAGCGCCAACGCCTGGGTTGAAAGGCCTTGCTGACAAGAAGAGCTCCCTCGCCGGTGAGAACAGTGGCTGGAATTCTATAGGTGTTCTGTTTCACGTCGTTTGTGATGTTATCAGGGCAGTGGTCCACTCTTTTCTCCGCGTTCTGTCGCTTTGTGCAACCCTCGCCAGGTGTGGTACGGCGAAGGTACTGGCATATGTATCATTTATTCTCTCCATATATATTATGAATGCCTGACTTCGTAGCATTAAAGGCTAATCACGACAATGTACCCGGTAGAATAGCATTGCGCAGACTACCCGGTAGCCTGCATGCGGGACCCACGTCGTGCTTTCCTGATAAAGAAGGTCAACTGGAGCGCCATAGATCAGGCATGTACTAACAATATAAGAGTAGACGTGATCAGGAACAAACTGCACACGAGGGACTCGTGCATGCCTGTTATTGACAAGGTCTTCGTTACTGTCGTCTTCGACGCAACTGGCAAACTGTTCTGTCCTCATGCCCATATAACCGCCGCTCCTGCGTTGTCCTACCGCACAGCATCTGTTGCGGTCTTGCTCATTGCTTCAAGTGCATACAGCTTTGATTGGACTCAGAGGATTGTACAAAGCATCACTACGTGGTGTGAAATACAACCTTGATCACCCCCTCGATCCAAGTCACCGGATCGACTCTGAACCACAGGCACAGTATCGCCCCGCCGACTGCGTCACGTCAGCGTGATGCCTATGTCGACTTTGGAGTACTTACTGGTAACAACGATCACCCACTTGATTAGCCACCAGGTCAAGTCCTTCAGGAAGACGCAGAAATCGAGGAACGCGTTGACGATGATGCCGTGCCAGAAATTGCTGACATCTTCGCTGGTGTTCGTGCCTTTAAAGCATGCACGGAAGAAAGCGAAGAGGTACGGTAGAAAGCGCAGGAAGAAGAACTTGATTCACAAGAGACGTTGACGCGTGCGGCGGGCGTCCGCCTGCACATTGCCACGCACGCGATTTCCGTCGAGGACACCTTGCCGCCGTGCCTCGTGACGCTGCCGTTCGGCTTCTTCAATCCGCAGTGGATCGTCAAGAGACAGCCCGAGGATCGCCGGATCGGGCAGAAACCTGTCAGAGCCGGGGTCCGAGCCGGTTGTTGCGTAAGTCGTTGTCGCGGTACCGCCGGTTTGAGCCGTACGATGGGTACCGACGGTCCGAGATGTGTCCGTTCGCGTATAAGGGTTTTCGAACCGATCCAGGGGATCTTCCGATCCGTTTGCCTCTCTCTGTTGTGTGCGTCAGCCAGCGTCCCGTCGATGTGCATCATACGCTTAGAGAGTCTGGTCGCCACGAGTGTCATGATCAACTGATCACGAGCCGTCGTCTCCGACTCTAGTACGAGCACTCTGCGCAGCTGTAGATCTCACTCACAAGGCGACCACCCTCCAGCGCCTCCACCGCCTCCGAGACTTGCAGACCGAACCATCCGCCGACTCTATTCCCAGCAGATAGCGACGGCACCGTCGTCGCTGCCATCTGAGCGAATCCAACAGAGCTCGACTCGTGCAAATGTGAACGCGTCACGGCGCCGGGCGGGACGTCGAGGGATGTTTCAAGGTGGCCCGCACCACCCATGACAGACCCTTCAGTCGCGGTGACATATGTTGTAGCGCGCGAGGGGTTACGAGGAGCACCGTTTTCGTCGTTCCCACCGCTTGTCCCCTCCCCCACCCCGTCTTGAGTTCTTGGACCATCGCGGTCTGCTTCATCGCTATTCGTCCACGCGTCAGACCTGTTCGCTGCAGCACTCGCGTTTGTTTCAGACATAGAGCGTGATGCTGCGAGAGGAGGTTGCCGTATGGAGAGAGAAAGACAGGACGCAAGTGTTGTGACTCCGTCCACCGGTCCAGTGGTGAGCGACGAGACGAAAGGAATCAAATTGTCGTCGGAATTGCACGCAGGGATGCTCACCACCTTGACCCAAACGCCACCTTGAGCACGCCTGTGCGTCGGCCGAGAAAGCGCGTTATTATTCGCACTCGGATCGATGACGTTGTGGATTGCATTTATGTGGTTGATGCCCATGCAAGCTGTATCAGTATATTCGTGCCTTCCTCGCGCTCACTCGAACACCCTTGCTGTACCATGCGATCACGCCGGGTACACGCGGTACGCGTGCTCGAGTGACCCATCATGCCTCTTATTTCCTCGCTGTTAGGTAGACGAGCAAGCTATCTTTACTGATTCAATCTGGACCATTACGTAACCATAACTGTATACTCAGTTGCCGCCACGACGAATTGGCCAGACAAAGAAAGACCCTTTGAGTATGTCCTCAGTCACATGATGACCTGTGATAAGTAGCATCATGGAACGCCCGGAACTGGCTCCGCTGGCCCCGTTGGCCCCACGGACTCAAAAGCACTCGGGCCTGAGTCAGTGTGAAAGCCCCACAACTTCACCCATCCCACCATCTGGAATATACAGGCAATCCATCTTCAACTTGAATGGTGAGTATTCCCGCACCGTGTTGTTGCCTCAGCCTTGCTTATGTCTATAGACCGTCGTCACAAGTAAGAGCTATACAGAGATGAGGATAGAGGATCCTGCTGGGGTTGTGACCGAGACGCCACTGCCAGCTCCTAAGTTTAGTGAGTGCCGACGGTAACCTGTTCGTGCCTCTGAAGCTGACGTTCGTAATTACTAGATTTTACCCGCATCCCTTCTGACGACAACACCCTGTCTGTGTCTGAGGGCCACCTTATGGAAACTCCATCGGCGCGACCTCGTGTTCGCTTTGCGCCTCTCGTCACATGTGTGCAGGAGCGTGTCGCGGGCACCACCTCGAGCGATCGCGGCCCACTCGACAAAGGCAGTTTGCTTCCGTCAAACGCAAGGCCCACCGTCCCGCCAACCCCCAATTCCGACAACGGCACATATCTGGCCAATGGAGACTGCCATAAGTCCTCCAAGACCATGTTCTCGAGCGTCACATCACCCATAGACCCACCCGTCGCCCGCAGCAATACCGCTGGGTTGGAACCGAGCGAGAAGGCTCTCCCTCCCAACATGGCCTCGGGGACCACGGCGTTCGATCGCGATTTAGAAGCAGCATTGAAGAGAATGATCCTCGGGGGGGACTGTGCCGTTGACAATTCTCATCGAGTCACGGCAATCCGCATACCATCGAACGTCGCGGTCGTGCTGAACGGTTGTCCGGCTGGTCTTCCAGGAGACCACGACCACCTCATCGGTGCCGTCTGCCTGTCCGAGACGATCGTTGGACCCGACCCTGGAGCCACATCTGGCCAGCGTGCAATCACTGTTTTCAAACTGCGATCGAGCGTGGCGGGCACGCCGGACACCGTCGTTGGGCATGTTTGTCCGGCTGGCTTAGGGCTATTCCATGATCACCTCTTGGTTGCCTCCTGCCTGTCCACGCCGTTAAAGACATCGTTGGCCCATGCAAGAAGTCAGGAACTATCTCAGACCCCCGTCTATCGCAGCAAGAAAATCTCGGACGCACCCCGCATGCCCCATGGCATCCTGAAGCTTGCCAAACACGAAGTCTTCAAGGCGGAGGATGCGCCTGATGCTTCTGCTGTGTGCGACCGAGGTCCACCCAATTCCAGCGGACGGTCAACCCATTCATCTGCAGTATCGAATGAACACGAGTGTTTGAGAGGGAAGCTTGAAGGTAATGCCAAGCGGAAGCTTGGCTCACATGCGAACACCCGCTATCGTCGTCGCGGGTTCAGTCGCGATAGGGTGTTGAGCTACTTGGCGCCTGTGAGGTTGACGGACCCCGGCTCTCATGTGGGAACCCGTCTCATCACATGAGGGGTGGAAGGACTGGGTCCGCATATGGTTGTTGGAGGTTCTGATTTGCGTGTTTTCCCAGTCTGATTGATCCTCATTCCCCCCTCCATGCTCGATGTACTAGTTGGGGAAGCACTACATGTGTCAGATACCACATGTCTCTCTGTATGACTAGATCGTGGCCCATGCTGTCTGGGATGCGTCCTGAAAGATACACCGACAAGGTATATAGCTCATGCAAAACGATTCGTCAGCCAATGCGCCATCAACGCATAGCAAGGGGTTGAGGAGCAGGGACACAGTGCTGGTTAGAGAGACATGAGTTGGGCGATGAGGAGAATAATGACGAAGGGCAATGTGGATGACCACATTCTCCTGCGCACAGCTCACGATCCACAACGAACAAGTCGATGATTGAAAGTAAATTTGTGTGGACATTGTCTGCTCAAAGGGAGCCGCCCTGTTGTCTTGGAAGAAATAGTCCGCTGCTCCGGAGCGATGGGCTTGCTGACGTTATGGGTTGCGCCCGACGTCCTGCTTGACCCTGGGCCGCAGATATGCGGTTGACTCAGCTTGAAGGCGTGTCTCTTACTGGAAATCGAAATGTTTGTTGGTGCAAAGCTTTCACTCGGCCCCTTCACCTTGTGTTGACTTGTGTTTCCCACCCCCCCGACCTCGTCACGTCCTCTCCTTATGAGTATTGTGGTCTGCGATAAGAGACGTTGACCAGCAGAAATCCAATTGCTTGCTACTAATACAGAGCAGAGTATCCTAGTTCTAAGGGCACCAGTCAGACTTCGCTCTGGTGGCGTAGTGGGCCAACAATCTTGCCCTCAAGTGACACGTCTTTGGCATGTTGAGCAGGACATATTTCTGGTATGCCTCATGGCTGCTGAAAACGGTCGAGATGATCTCACGGCAAGCACTGCGAGCCATATGTTGTTGCGCTTGGGCGGCAGGGTCGACGTACACCCTCTGAAGCTGTCCATGATATGCAGAAGAAGGATCGAACGCTTGGGCAGGGTGTAGGAGGTCTTCATCGATCACCATTTGCACAACAGCCAGCATGTTATTTGCAGACCATGCTAGATGTTGCCCTAACAACTGAGAGTGAGCTAGATGTAGGAGGGGGGAGAGCTGATGGCACGTACAATCGCCTTGCTTCATCCTGGGCGGTCTTTCTGAAGAAGACCAAAACTCGAGCTCTCTAGCGTCGCGATGACGAGTCATACATAGCCAGATCCACAGGACCGCACGATGGAAGTGGAGAATGATAGTGGGATCAGCTGGCGATAGGCAGGTTTCATGCAGCACCTGTCGCATTCGCTCTTGATAGACTTGCTCGAACTGGGTGCTGACCAGGAAGTTCTGAGTCTCATTCCTGTGGTGGGCTGTTGCTATTGCCCCATGCATTTCCTGTGCTTGAATCCTACTGACAGTCAACCGAAGTCTGGCTTCGCAAGGAATATCACTTACCACAAACTTCTGCTTTGCAGGTGAACAACGTAAATCGGCACACCCTTCTTGGCGTAGAAGTCGAGATCCACGTTCGGGTCGTGGTCTGGTGTCAGGTAGGTCTTAATTTCTTTGCCCATGAACCAGACCAGCTGGCCGCCATCTTCCAGCGCGAGGGTTTCTCTCGTGGACTGCAGTGAAACACCGCCCGTGATAGCCATCGAGAAGGCTAATCCTCCCGATTCGAATAGTGCGGGACTGCTCGCTCCGCACGTAGAGAGGCCCTGCCACCGCCACGAGGGGGGGTCTCGAACAATGCCAGGGATGCAACTCGTTGCGTTCCATACTACGCTGGCAGAGTCTAAGGCACTGCACAAAGTGTAAGTGTTAGTCAGTTTACGGCTGGGATTCGTCTCCTACCTAAGAGCAGCTAAAGTCACAGAGGAAGAAGGCGCTGTCTGGACAATTCGGGGGACATGGACGATGGGAAACTGCTGATACCGAGCTGTGGCGTTGACAACATAGCGCAGCGGCATCCAGACCGTGGTTGGGTTTTCGTCCTGCTCACCGCCTACGCCAAGTATCTTAGCCATCTGAGGCGGAAGACATGACTGAACTGACCCTAGCTATCAGAAGTAGAACAACGGAGGACGACAGGAAAGGCATACCGCGTGTCTCATAAGACAGATCGGGATCTCGCCATTTGGCAATAGACGCACTGTCCCATACCAACTCCGTCTCTAAAGTCACGCCATCTACAATGACAAGGCAATGGTCTTTGGCCCAGTCAAGTAGCTGCCAGGTTTTGGTCTGCTGAAGATGCTCTCTCATGAAGAACCATACCGGGCCATTGTCTGGCCTGTATGCCTTGAGAGGCCAACGGGTGCGAAACTCTGGATGGTTGTTCAACAGTTTGAGGTGCGGCTCTAGAAGGGTCGCATGCTCTGCCAAGGTGTTCAGACGTCGGTGCATTGCGTCCTGCAGATAAGATTAGTATGCTGCTAGACTGTTGCAAAGAGAGGGCCTCACGTTTGGTGGAGAATATTGGCGCGCGGGGAATGCCAACTTGATTCTCCGGGCCTGATTTGTCTTGAAGCTGTAGACATGATTGACAATCGGGTCCTGTATCGCTGGTGTTGGACATCGATGAGAATGAGGATAAGGGACGCACTTCAAGACTGGTATTGGTAGGCAAAAGGTGTACCAGCTCTCGAGAAGGGCCATCATGGGGAATATCGAGCTGAATTAGATGTTGGCATCAGCGCGTACAACAGGTCACAATTTGTGTCCCACCTCTTCATCGTCCGACAGTGAAGAGAGGTCTTCCGGCAGAGGAGCAAGATAATCCCGGCATGCCCATACTCCAGCCCACCCCGCATCGTGTTCCATAGGCAAGCTGTCGCCGAGCGCATTGAGTTGATCCATAACATCCGGCGGGAGTTCCTTCGGCTTGCCGGGATGACCATACTTCTCGGGGAGGATTGTATTTGCTTTCGACTCCTTTACTTCCTCGAGAGAAGCTTCTGGCGCGGTCCCCAGATCCTGCTCCTCGGGCTCCCCTTGTGTATGACCTGATTGGAGAGGAGGGACGCATTGACCTCGTGCCGTGTCTTCCACATGATGTCCACCATCATTGTCTCCAGAGTCCTTATTGGGCGTGTGGTCCAACGGCGCTGTCTTGTTCGTATTTCGACTGTTGGTATGCAAAGAACCGCCGCCCACCTCTCGAAAAGCTCCTGGAACGCTGAGGGCGCTAAACTGCAAGCGGTCGGATCTGCGAACCTTGACAGCCAGTGTAGTGTCTGACTGAAGGGCAGTGCATTCTTCTCCTTCGTTGGCATCCGAGGATGGTGTCGATCTCCCCATCGCAACAGGTTTGAGGTGCACATTCGACGACAAATCCACATTGTCTCCATAGGTAGCCAAGATAGCGGGAGGTGTGGATGAGGCGATCGGAGGAAGGTCGTTGTCCCCGGATAGCAGTTCCTCGGTGACAACGATGTCTATCGGGGCGACCACCGTTAGGGAGATGATCTGAGCATCTAGGTCAGGCGATGTGGGTGGAGCCCAGAAATCATTCGGAGACAGGGCTGGTGTTTCAAGCAGATCCCGGATAATGGAAGGTTGGCTCGAATTGAAGATGCTGTCGACGTCCAAGGGCGTGTCGGTGGAAATCAATGACGACTGAGAGGATGGCCCAGAGTCATTATTGGATAGAACATCTTTCGTGTCCTCGGTGGCGGACGATGGCGTCGAATCCACCATTGTGTCGTCCCCATTGGGACTGCCAGGGCCATGATCGACAGCTCCTCGGAGTGCCTCTGAGAGACGAGGGTGCCCTTCACCTCGTTCCTGCCCATGAGGTACAGTTGAAAGCGAGAGGTTCGAAGAGGGTAATTCATCCTCCGATCCCAGGGCGGAGTCGACGTCATCCTCAGGCGAATGCAGAACCTGTTCATCGTCTGAGTTGTCGTTGCCATCCGGTGTATCGGTCCGTATATTTGCATGGCGGGTAGGGATCCGTGTCCGATCTGCCCAAAGAAGTGACTCGAGCTGCAGAGCGGGTGCCAGGCCACTCAGGAGCGCCTTTCGGATGGCTGCAACGGTTCTGGGCGTATTCCCAAATGCTATGTCGACACAGGAACGTATCACGAGTTGATCGACGCGGAGCGCCACGTAAACTTCAGGATCTTGCGATGGTGGGGGCCAGTAATCGCTATGTACCACGTGAGCCTAGTAGGCAGCATCAGACATGGAACAATATCACAAAGATCAAATGTTACACACTTGTGCAGCGAGGTGCAGGGAAAGGTCGCTGCCTACCAGCTGCTGAGGCATGAACAGGATAGAAGGCGAAAGGAATCCCGATAATTCGAAGGGGCGCATCAATTGAGATGGTGGCTCCGGTAGGACGATGGCGTTGCCTGTGGATTGACAACGCTTGCGCTTCATACCACTTTCTAGCACCTGATGGAACTTGGGGATGCCAGAGCGGTTGACTTGTAGATGCTGTAGAAAATTAGTCTACTTCTGGTGCGAGTCACCGAATGTTGCGTACCTCTAGCCCGCAAAGTATACTGGCGAAGAGTATGAAGTTCGCCAAGATATTTTGGTCTCCGGCGCGAGCGTACGTCCGCATGGCGATGTTCACAATCGTAACAAAGTCTAGCTCGGAGGTAGAACTGACATCTTCTGCGTCGCCGTGTTCCTCAAGGGTCTTGTAGAACTTCTCGAAAGCGGACCAGTAGTTGTTGGTATGCCGGACGAATTGCTTTGCCCGATCTCGTGCTCTGGCTGGAGCATCCGGATGGTCGTAGTGGTTTGCTGGAATGCCGAACATCGCGCAGCAACCAGTGCCAGGAAGCGGGAGTGAATCATATGCGAACTTAACCATGTCAACCGTGCTCTTTGCTGCTTGCAAATGACGCATCCCTGCGAAGACTTGGCTTCCGGTAGGATTCTTGCCAGGTAGAGGCGATACCATGAGCTTGCCGAGCTTGGCGCGAGATTTTTCATCTTCTCTGCATCGCTTCCACCACATATCATACTCTGCCTCATAGTGATTCAGGACACGCAGTAGGTGCGGTGGAATGTCGTTCAATATGGTCCCCGACCACCTCCGTCCCAGTGGTCTGAGGAAGTGCTCGTCCAATTCGTCTGGCGTCGGAGTCGACATCGTGCGAGGGACTGCCAGGGAAGATATAGTTTGTCACCCTAGTCCACCTCGCTAGTGAGGTTAACCTAGATGTCGGAGACGTGTATTTGTGATAGTGATGTTGGCCGTCGTCCTGTCGTCCTTCTTTGAGGTGGTGGTCGAGTGCATATATGAGCTCGAGTCGGTCCCTCGGCGGTGGCGGCCACGCGTAAGAACTTGAGGCGCGTCTTACGTAATCTTATCATTGCAAATCGTCCGCACGGACGTTTTCCTCGGAGGGACGCGGACTGTGGTGCCTCATGCCAACTCTGCCCAGAGCCTCCTAGCACCATTCGCAACCGGTCAACGTCCCACACACCTGCTCTACATTGACCTCCGCCACAAGGCATATCCTTGAGCAAGTCGGCAAGTGGGCAATCCGTCGCGCGGTCTAACCTCAATATCGAGGTGGTATCCTGCGGTCGTCTTGCCTGTTCCACAAGAATCGATCTCCGTCGTGGTCGTGCCCTCGAGATGCCCTTCGCGAGCGTCACTGTCGGATTCTCCTGGGCGCCAGCTCTCACTGCGCTTGTGCGTCCTCCCAATCGAATTCTTACTGTGGTACACGAGGACGAAGTGACTATCATCCACCAAGACTCGAGGAGCTTGTTTCCATACGAGGACCTCTACCGGGTCGTGACGAAGCCAAGCGGAGAGGTTCGACACTCAGAGTATGCCGATGAGTTTGCCAGGCATCAGGGAGGTTCAGAGGCACAGGTATGTTCTTGCAGTCCGCACCGCTTCCCACATGGTGATAATGATTGGTGGTAGAAACAGTATCTAGAGTACAACCCAGTACATCGAGGTGATTTTGACACCCGCCTTGCACGCATTAGTGCACGAAGCATGATACACGAACCCTCACTCGCTCCTCGGGAAGTGTCGCTGCCAGTCCCTTACGGCGAGTTTGCCGTTGAAGGATTCCCTATGGAACCCTGGGCGAGTCCTCCGCCAAGTACGAAGGAGGAACTTCTTCACCAACTTGTCGAGGATACCGATTACTCGACTAAACTTGTTGCCATCATGCAAGGCATCGACGAATGGGATATACCCTGCCAACCAGAAGTCAATCTGATATGCATGTGGGGACGAGGCACCCGCGAATGGACTGTTTGGGCACAACTGTACAACCCTCGCTTTCCACACCGGGTATACTGCCCTGGACCTCCTGCAGATGCGTTTAATGCCATGATTTGGTGGTGTCCGTTACTCCCCGCGTGGTGGACTAGAGATACCTCGGGCGGAGATACGAAGGCGTGGGGTGCTCCGCGCGGCCGGATAAACGGTTTCTATGTGGATGTTCTGCACAAGGCACATTCCTACTGGTACGAGCGAGCACAATCTGTGTTGATGCACATCTCCGACAAGAAGATCAAGGACCTCTACACCCCCTTTCCCTCGTGGCCAAGCCAACTGGATATCACGGACATCCTTCGATCACTGCCGTATTCCACCTGCTACTGGTCGTGGCTACGTCAGCAGTGCAAAATACGAGATCTGATCGGTATGACCAACTTCTTCGAAGCTGTTGCACGGCGAAGATGGCACGATCTTGACTTCAATCCAAGGCATGTACCGCAAGTTCAGAACTTCGTCGGTGTCCTCTACGAGTCCATTCCAGACAACGAGGAGATCTTAGGAAGGCTCTTTGGAGATGGAGTTCCTGTCCTGGAACCTGTTCGCATCCCTCAATCTGGAAGGACGAGGGATAGAAATCACACTGCCGAGTGGGTTATGGACGTGAAGGCGATCATCATGGAAGAACATCCAGGGAGCATCAATGTGAGGGCTCAAGTGCGCCCGAATGTCAGCGTGGCCGATGAAGCTCTCGCTCCGCTCAAACTCAAGGACAGGAACAGGAAGGGGAAGAGAGAGAGGGCAGCCGAGCGACGCAGAGTGGAGCTTGCAAAGGCACATGGCAACATCGACGTGAAAGCGAGCATGACGCGCACGAGGGGTTTACTGGCAACTGGGATCCAGAAACCCCTGGCAATACAAGACAGTGGCGGTCTTAATGCAACATGAAGACCTACATCCATTGTTTGTGGCCCTTCTGACAAAATGTCATTCGTGCGCGATTGGATCTCGGCTTGGTGGAAAGACCCTAGGCGGTCGACCTCTTCGATTTTGAGTTCGTTGGCCGTCAACATTGATGGTCCGGGTACCCCGCCTGTGGAACCTGGCCCTCAGCCCTCCCTTCCGTACTTGGAATTCGATCGATCTGGCATGATGACGAGTGATAGTCAGGCCAAAATGGAGAATTTCTTGAGCGAGATAGCGGAATGGCGACAGAGGAGGGATGCCCACGGGGCATGGTGCAATAGATGGGGCGATGGTTGGGTGACCAGGGTTCTTTCTCTGTGCGACACCCCGCACGGCTGGAAGGCGCTGCATACAGTATAGAAGTGCTTTATTTCCTTCTTACACTGGCATTCCAGGATGCGGCAGTGGAGATGGATTAGGATCTGATTTAACAGTGAGGCTCTACTCATGCTGCTCTACAATACTTGCGTATGGCATCCGACTACCACATATGCAGAGAGTCTCTCAGCCGTGCCGATGTTTATTCTCAATGCAGATGATATAGTATAATGATCATAAGTCTGTTCACATCACGTACGGGAGTGCTGTTAATGGGGTCACCAGTGATGCCTTCGCCGCTGACTTTCTGTGAATGTCTGAACCAGCACTTCGGCTTGGAAACGAAGAAAGTGACGATCATACGGCTGTTGAAAAGGTTCACGCTACGTTACTGGCCATCCTCATCGCTTCTGTTAGGTCATCCAACGCTGTGAGTTGCAAGTTGTGAAGCATTGCTACAAAAGGGCATGTGAATGAGACTGAGCCGCGTGAATGAGACATGCCACGCGTCAGTGAGACATGAGACGCGTCAATGGAACCGGCAAGTGAAATGTGTCTTGCTCTACATCCACCATCTACTCTGACTAGAGCACCATGCAGACAGTTCTGGAAACAGAGGTCATTTTGCACTTGCTCCTTGAAAAGATGGATGAATCCACTCTCGTAGCTATGGCTCGCGTAGCGCGTCGCTTCATGCGCTCAGCCCTCAAGCAAGCGTGGAGAGTGCTGGACGACGCCAAGCTTATTTCATTGAGTCGCACGAGCATCGACAGCAAACTAAACTTCCATGGAGTGGGTTATGCAATCACCGGTCTATGCGTGGCTTGCTGACAGCATTGAAGTCAGAGAGTCCTGATGCCTTCTATCGCAGCTTGCCGTTGTCGATGTCTCTAGACCTCTCTGACAATTGTAGCGGGGAGACATCGCGCTGGATCTTACTGGGCCTGATACAAATGGACGGATAATACACGATACTTCCTCGATTGCGTCAAATAACGCTCATCATCGGCGGTGAACTAGACATCACAGTTTTAGACCACTTTCTCACTCGTCATACCAACGTTCAGGCTTTGGACCTTACCTTCGGCATGGTCGAACTCGGGATTATCACTCTTAATGTGCTACTGGACTGCCTACAGATAGCATCAGGACGGCTATCCGAACTAGCTCTCCGGAGGCTTCCGATGCTATCCGCCCGGTTCACGAACAAGCTCGCCGCTACGATTGAGGGTTTGTCAGGATTACACTCCCTCGTGACACAAACGTACGACACCTTGCCAGCGACAGTGGTCCGATCAATAATGATGCTGGGCTCCCTCACCCACCTCGATCTCAGGGCACTGACATTTGGTGATGTACGAGAGAGTCTCCGTCTCTCTCTTCTATGGCGGCTGCAGAGTCTGCACCTGTGCGGAAACCTGACGACAGTGATGTGCATTGTGAGCTGCGTGGCATCCTCGTTCGGCTTTCTCAAGCTGGCACTTCCTTTGTCACCCCTGGAAGTAGAGCAGCTACACGATATGACAGTGCAGATAGCGTTTCGATTTCCCGAGCTCAAGTCGATCGAGCTGCTGCTGAAACGAAGTGAGAACGAAACTGCACGTCTCTTTTCTTGGGACCAGTTCGTCCCGCTCCTCAAGTGTCACGACCTCCGGAACTTCAAACGCAGACTTGATGGCGCATGTCCGATCGAAATCAAGAACAAGGATTGTCTTGACGTCGCAGAGAGCTGGAAGGAGTTGACGACCTTCACGTTTCATGCCTGGCCCCCGGCGTTTCCAGTAACGGAGGAGATATGCCTAGCAATGCGGAGCGAATGTAGTCTTACACTTGAAGGAGTTGCAAGAATGTGCACCCTTCTCCCGAATCTTCGCGAGCTGCACCTTTCGCACGTGAAGTTTGCTCTGCCTGAGCGCGAACTCGCTCAAGAGACCGACCTCGACGAGCTTCTCATGGACCAAGTCACGGTCGACAATCCGGAGGTTGCAGGACAGATGCTAGCAAAAGTATTTCGCGGCGGTCACAGCTCTCGTGCTGTTTACGACAAACACTCAAATCCAGTGGACAGATGTCCTCGTCCATGTGCGGAGATTTCGGCGGGCGTGCATGGGATGGAGGCAATTGCCACAGTGAACGGGCATTCCTTCGTACAACTAAAAGAAGGTTCCTGTAGTAAATAACACAGTAGCTGCATTATGTGCTAGACAAAGAGAAGCCGTGTTTCACTAATGGATGGAATCGTCTGAATGACTATCTGCTGCAACCTGGGAGGAACAACAGACGCGTCAGGCCATACTGCAGAAAACGTCCGCAGGGATGTTTTTGGCTGGGGAACTAAGCGGTGTTCCACAGCGACTCTGCGCTCCACCCATGATGTTCTATGAAATACTCCTTGCTGATATACCAACTAGCACAGATAGATGAGAAGCTGAGATGCAGCACGAAAAGGTGCGGCAGCTGGAGGTGCTACGGAAGTAGTTACTGTTGTATCAGGACCGCAGCCTGGACGCGGAGCGTGCGGAAGCAACCGTGTGTAACCGTGCACCTCTTGCCCACCGTAAGCACACGGGGGTGCTCCCCTCACCGTCCGGATTGCGCCCTCGGCGTCTTGCGAGCCCGGCGTGGCGTGCAGTTGCTTGGATTGTCATCTCCGACCCACACACCCCTAGGCTCGCAATCACTGGCGAGGATGACGTCCCCGACGGTCACATCCCTCTCACCGCCCCTCGCCCTCCTCCGCCGCCTCCTCACAGCACTCTCATCCCTCTCCCTCTCCCCCTCCGCCCACGCCACCCAGCACCACCACCACCAGCCCCACGAGGGAGCGCCCGCCCGGTCCGTCTGGCAGTCCCTCGGCTGGGAGACCGTCCACAACGCCCTCGCCCTCCGCTGGCCATGGCGCGCCGACCTCCTGGAGCAGGTGGACACCTCCAGCTCCTCAGACGCCCCGCCCCCGCCGTCCATGCGCCTCCCCCGCCCGTCCGCCTCCCCGCCCCCACCTCCGAGCGGCCCCGGGCGCGAGCAGCCCCAGCCCCAGCCCCAGCGCCCGCGCCCAACGCACGTCCCCAACACCCCGCTCTACCAGCTCTACTTCCACCCGGCCCTCTTCGACCCCATCCGCACCCCGCGCCTCCCAATAGTCCTCTGCCACGGTGCGTCCCCTTTCCCCCCCTCGTTCGCTTGCCTTCGCCCGGCAGAAGCAGCTGATGCGGCAGTACTGTGCTTGACAGGCCTGTACGGGTTCGACGTGCGCGGGCCGAGCAGCATCCCCGCTCTGCAGATGCACTACTGGGCCGGGGTGCTCAAGGTCCTCCGGGGCAAGGTCGGCGCAGAGGTCGTCTGCCCCGGCGTGCCAGGGTGAGCCGCGCCTCCACCACCACCACTTTGCGTGGCGGGATGCTGATCTCATTTGTGCGGCCGCTTGGCAGGACGGGAAGCATCGAGCAGCGCGCACAGAAGATGGACGCCTTCCTGCGCGAGCAGCTGCCCGGCAAGGACGTCAACTTTGTCGCGCATAGCATGGTGCGCTTCCTCCATTCTCCTTCTACGGCAGCCAGCGGGAGGCTGACAGCGCCGCAGGGCGGGCTGGACTGCCGCCACCTCATCACGCACATCCGGCCCGAGGCGTACACCCCGCGCAGCTTGCTCACAATCTCGACGCCCCACCGGGGGAGCGCAGTGATGGACTGGTTCACCGTGCGCCGTCCTCCCCTCCTCTTCCGCCCGCAGTCCCTGACCAGGAGCCACTGCAGGCGAACATCGGCGTCGGCACGCCGCTCCCAGACATGCCCGTCCCCCCTCCGCCCGCGGTGCCCTTCTCGCTCAAATCGCCGCTCCTCACGCGCGCGCCCGGGCCCGCGAGCGCCAAGCTCACCCTGACCCTGGCCGCCCTCCCGAGCTCCCTCACCTCCCTCCTCCTCTCCGCCATCGACTCCCCGGCCTACGCGAACCTGACCACGGCCTACCTGCAGCACGCGTTCAACCCGCGCACACCCGACGCCCCAGGCGTAAAGTACTTCTCCGTCGCGGGCCGCGCGGGGCCGCTGTCCATCCTCCACCCGCTCTGGCTCCCAAAACTCATAATGGACGCCGCGGCCGCGCGCGACCCGGACCCAGACGGAGACGGGGACGGGGGGAACGACGGGCTCGTCTCTGTGAAATCGGCGAGGTGGGGCGAGTTCCTCGGCACCCTCGAGGACTGCGACCACTGGGAGATGCGCGGCGCGCGCGGGCTCGTGCGCGCCTGGGAGCTCTGGGGGAAGGGCGACGAGCGCCAGGCGCGCGCGAAGGGCCGCCCGTCCCCCGCGGCGGAGGAAGCGGCGGCCCAGCTGTCCCAGCAGGCTGGACGCGCCGCACACCCCCAGCGGGCCAGGGAACCAGCAGAGCAAGCGGAGCAGCAGCGCTCCGCCCTCTCCCGCGTGCTCTCACAGCGCCGCGGGGAGAGACTGCGCCGTGCACCGGAGGCGGGGGCGGAGGCGGAGGCGGAGGCCCGCAGGCTTGAGAGGGAGGAGCGCGGGGCCGTCGAGCGCTTCAGTGGCGTTGTGCAGTGGATGACGGAGCTCGCGCCGGGCCGCGTTCGGTTGCGGTCCGCTGGGGCTGGGGCTGGGAGCGGCGCTGGCGGCTGGGAGGGGGGCGGTGGGAGGGCCGAGGAGGAACCGCTCAGGCTCAGCGTCTCTCCGGACTCCTCCCAGCCCTCCTATCCCTCGGAGCCCTCGCATTCCTCGCACCTTGGGCCAGCGGCGCGGACCGACGGCCCCGCGGCCCAAGCGAGGAATCTGCGGGAGAAGGAGGAGTGGAAGCGGTTCCCTGCGTTTGACCTCGAGCGGTTCTACCTTGCGCTCAGCAGGAAGCTGTATGATGAGGGCCTTTGACCTGCTTGCTTGCACTGCACTGCACTTCCCGGGCGTGCGGGCCTGCCGGGCTCCGCACATTCGTTGGCTGGTGTTGGGAGGCGGGCGGCTTCAGCGGCGACTGGGAGCCGAGGGGGGGGATGTACTGGTACATGCATGATCTCGGTTGGCACATCGATACCCTGTTCAAACAGCACGCATATGCATACTGTAATAAGTTCTGTTTGGGGCTCGCAAGTTCCTTATTCTCATTGAAGAACATCTCTCTGCTACTACTGCTCACTAAGGAGATACGGAGGGGATAAACAGGCTGCGGCTGCTGCGCGGACGAAGTCACCGTGCGCCGCCTACTGTGGGAGCTGGAGCTGGAGCTCAAAGCTGGGAGGTGAGCTGCTGCTGGATCGCGCCCCAGTTGGTGGCTGCGATCGGGCAGCCCTGGCCGGGCCCGTTCAGGTTCTGCATCGTGTCGATCTGGGCTGCAGATAGGGTCTACCGTCAGCGGATACTCTGCAGAGGGGAGTGGAGTGCAGTGGAGAGGGGAAGGGGAGGGGGACGTACCCTGCAGACGGGCGAGCTGCTCCGAGACCGTGTTGCCCGACGGGAAGGAGAGCGTCACGCTCGGGTTGTGCACCGCGTGCCCCGCGGCGACGTTCGCGCTCAGGTCGTTGATGAATGTCTGCCTGTCGGGCGGGCAGGCGCACGGGACTGCATTGACGGCTCTGGATCAGCATTTAGGGTGGAGGGCAAGGAGGCAGGGCACGCACCCTTGATGAAGTTGCCGCTGGCGTCTTTCACCGCGCCGTCGCAGTTGCCGGTGCCGTCCGGGTTCGGGTTCGGGTTGTTGCCGAACTGCAGCACGAGCGAGGGGTCGACACCGCCCGTCGTCGCCGCTGCCGAGCTGGCAGGGGCGGACGGGGCAGCCGGGGGAGGGGCGGCCGGCGCGGCCGGCGGAGGGGCGGACGAGGCGGCCGGGGGAGGGGGAGCGGCTACGGCAGGGGTGGAGGAGGCCGGCACGGAGGTGAGCTGCTTCTGGATCGCGCCCCAGTTGGTCGCCGCGATCGGGCAGCCCTGGCCCGGCCCGTTCAGGTTCTGCATCGTATCGATCATCGCTAGCCCGTTGCGTCAGTGCGCGAGCGAGGCAGGCCCGGAGGAGGAAGAGGACGTACCCTGCAGGCGGGCGAGCTGCTCCCCGGCCGTATCGCCCGACGGGAAGGAGAGCGTCACGCTCGGGTTGTTCACCGCGTGTCCCGCGGCGACGTTGGCGCTCAGGTCGTTGATGAACGTCTGCCGGTCGGGAGGGCAGGCGCATGGGACTGATTGGCGCGTATGGGTCAACATCTAGTGGAGGGGAAGGAGGGAGGGGCACGCACCCTTGATGAAGTTGCCGCTGGCATCCTTCACCGCGCCGTCGCAGTTGCCAGTGCCGTCCGGGTTTGGGTTTGGGTTGTTACCAAACTGGAGCACGAGCGAAGGGTCGACACCTCCGGTCGCGACCGCTTCCAAGGTGGGCGGGGCGGACGCTGCGGCCGCGGGAGGGGCGCTGGACGAGGGCAGGCACGGCGTGGGAGCGGCCAGCGCGGCGAGGGCGAAGAGGGCCGGGGTGAGGAGAGGAAAGCTGCGCATCTTGTCGGTGTTGTGGTGTTGGGGGAGTAGGGAGCGAGTGAGTCGGCAAGGAGAGTTGGATGCGGGTGCGGCCGGCGCAGGAGAATACGAAAAGTGCAGGGAGGCAAGCCTGCCCTTTCCAGGTCATGTCGAGCGAGACTTTATACCACTGTGGAGGTGACTAGTCAAGAGCGGGGCGTCTTGCGACAGGGAGAGAAGCAGCGTGGGTGCCTGAATAGTCACTAGGCGGAGTGTCCGGAGCCTCGATCGTGACCGGGCTTCGGCGCACCAAAAAAAAGTGTGGATACCGTAAGGAGCCTCCTGCCCATTCGTGGTCGCCATAGCCATTTCCCGCGGTAGCATGCCGCTTACTCGGAAGTGCGAGGACCGGGCTTGGTCCCAACTCAAATGCCATTCCAGGTGCCCGGCCGTCGTGAGCGTTGCTAAGAGACGTGTCGTAGCAGGGCGCTTACGGAAGCGGACGCGCGCGACGCGTCGAGAAGGAGGACGGCAACCATGGACTCTGTGTCACCTCTTTCCCACCTTCCATTTCACTCTCCAATATTGCGCTCTCGACGAATTGACGGTGAAGGAAACAAGAGCGCACATACATCAGGATGAATTATACATGGACCCTTCACGATCCTGAGCATAACAACGCCCCCGGACGGTGAGGTTTGGCAAACACCCTCCATCTTGCTCTTCCGCACAGACTCTATGTGCAGCGCATATCGAGCGACGGCGTGCAGCGCATATCGAGCGACGGTGTTAACGCTGTCGTACGCCTCAGTCGCTACTTGCTGATCCCCATTCGAAGTCATGCCACTCCTGTTTCCTGTAGCCCAACTCGATCAGCTTCGCGTTGAGGCGGTCCGTACGTGCTTGAGCATCGGACTGGCATATCGTTCCCGCAGAAATGCTTGAACAAACTTGACATCTTCCCTCGAGAGCTCCATACAGGCTGGGCAGGCCACGTAGGCTGTAAGGAGCTGTCAGAACAGTGATGGCTTGAAGTCAGAAGGAACTGACGATGACGTGTCCCCTCCCACTGGGCAGGCGATAGCCACTGACCCCTCATCTTATATCGACAAGCACCTCTACCTCCACTGAAACAGGCGATTCTAAGCTGCGAAATGGGCTCTCTGTCAAGGATAAACACTCACTCGTAGAACAAACAAGACCCTCCAAATATACACCGGACAACGTCGGCTGGGTCGCAATCGCAATATAGACGATACAATCCTCCATCAAGTGACGGAAGGGAGATAATACATTCTTCTCCTTTGTTGCCAATCCCAGGAACCATCGCAGCTCTCCATTTCCTTAGAGTCTCCTGGTACACTTCGACTTCACGAAGAAACCAGTTGCGTCGCGGCCGACCGAGTAAATTGCGGTCTTGTCCCTGTAGGGTAACATCGGTGGTGTCCAGTCGGTGTGCACAACAATGGTACTAGCCACGACGGCGTGCCACACATCAATCCCGCCGCGCTCATTCTCCAGGATATCTGCAGTGATGTTCTATAGTTCTTGCGGAAGTCGACGACGGCTGCGCTTGGAGAGGAGTCGGTGACCGTGGTCTCGAAGCCAATACGGTCTCCTCCCCTGCAAAAGAAGGAGCGCATTGGTCGGACTGCCGTCTGGCATGGTGAGATCGGCGACAGTCGCTAGCTTCATGAGGGAGAGATGGTGGTGAAAGAGAGAGTGGAATGTAGTCCGGAGCTGCCCAAGCGACGGATTTATTTAGGCCAGGCGATCAACTTCACCGCCACGGACCACGAAATGTGTCACATCGGTGTATGCGACGCCCGGTACTAGTGCAGATCGAAAGTCCACGCGAACGCTTCTGATTGAACAGCATACGTTACTCGGATAATGCCATCGTGTCCTGAGAACATTAGGACACGATGGCGTTGCAGAAACCGCATGTGACGAGGACATTGTACTCGTAACAGACGGTCAATTGCAACAATGCACTGTATAAGTCCGCAAGCGTGACTCTGAGATTTTTCATGAATGTCTCGCAAGGACCAGTCGTACAGCTCATATTTGGTGGACTCATGAAAGCATAGTTGGGCATATATTGTAAATACAGACATTATGCTCGTCGTCGGTCACCTCCAACTTCTCTGATAACAGAATGAGCTGCCAGTGCTACTGGACTAATAAGTACTACTTAATATCAGCCCATAGCGTGACACGAGTTGGACTAGTCATTTAGAGGCGATCCGTCATCGTCGTCCATCGTCGACTCTCCGGACGAATGGTCAGACCACCCGCACATGTCATATCCTAGCTCGCGTAGCTTTGAATTCAGACTCTGTTTTCGACCGGGGGCCAACTCGGGGAAGAACCCCTCCTCAAGGGCATCACCAACAATGTCAAAGTCGTTCTCCGAGACCTCCCGTCCCATGCAGTTGGGACATGCAATTCGAGCTGAGCGTACGATCAGTTCTGTGGTGTACTGTTGTGGATGACGAGCTCACGTGAAGGCGCATTCCAACGATCCTGCACTGGCCACATAGCTTTCTCCTTTGGGAAAAAATAGTACCGATGAACAGCTCGTTGTCCACTTATGGCATGAGAGAACGAAAAATCAGCCTACGCAAGTGACACTTCAAATAGTAACTCACAGACATGAGCTGCAATATCCGTTCAATATGTACTGGGTGATATCAGCCGGTTCCAGGCGATGAAAGAGACTAGGCCCGGTCGGATCTCCTAGCAAGTCCATACGAAGCTCCCAAGAGTCCGCTTGCGAAAGAACCTTCCCGGAGAACCACGTTGTATGATTCATCAACTGCTGTTCAAGGTCTTCGAAATCATTCATGTCATACACTTCTTGACCGGAAGGAAGCTCTTGCAAAAGAATGTAACGATGACCGTTTCGAACTGAGAAGGCTTTCCCCGCGACCAGATGCCAGCTGCAGCGCTTGCGCTCATTCTCCAGAAAATCAGCAGTAATACGCCAGACCTCTTGCGGAAGACCACGTTGGGTGTCCTTGGAAAGGAGTCTATGGCCGTAAGTCCGAAGCCAATGTCGCCTCTTTGGCTTATCGCGCAGAAGTAGAACTTCTTTCGTTGGAGCGCCGTCCGCGGTTTCGATGTCTGTAGGGGAGGCAAAGCGCATGTCGTTATGTGGGGGGTAAGCTGGACGCTTGTCTTCATCGGCTACAAGTCAAGCCTTAAAAGGTGCTGGCGGTTGCGGGGTTAGGACATTGTTGCCGCCTCGTAACCCAGCAAATGTAGCAACGATTGCGCCCGATGGCCAATGATGGAACATCCTAATTTGTCGTAATAGTACGACAGATTGAAACTCGGAACCATATTTAGTGCAGTTCTGAGCATGGTGATCGGAATACGCGACGATGTCGGGAGATCTAGAGAATTAAACCAGTTCGATAGCAAAGAGGGTCGCTCGTAAGTAGGATAAGATGCAGTCCGTGAATAAGCGCGCTGCGAGGGCAAGTGGGAGCAGTTTGGACCAGTCAAAGCAAGAGCGCAGCCGTCGGGGCTTGGCTTGGAATCAATGTGCCCATTCATTCGGGAATGGCCGCCCTTCTTCCGTGACGCCGCTCCGCGCGGACTTCAGGGACGCTGATCCCCGCGGTCTCATAGGCTCGCGTTCTGATTCTGACCACGCCGCAGTACCGTATCTTGATAGACGACGTCTTCTACGATCCGTCTATAAAGACTCGTACAGCCAGACGTCCCTGACTCCAGCAAGGCTCTGCTCCTCTTTCACCAAGAGGAACTCACGCCCACCCACGTCCACGCCCGACACGTCATTGTCTACCCCGCGCAACGGAAGCAAATCCTCCTAACAACGCGTTCGCGGGACCTAGCAACATGGTCGTTACTGGCACCCAACCTCAGCCTCAGGCAGGCTTTCCCGTCCCCAAGGAGCTTGAGGATGCCTTTATCAAGGTGTCCTTTGAAGAGATTAAGAGCTCGCCCGCCGCTCAGCAGGTCCCTGCATGGGATCCTGCGTACAATCCTGTCATCGCCAATGGTCAGCTTGACCAACATCTTCGTTCTGAGAATCGCTTCTTACACGTTCATATTAGCTTCGGCCCAGCGCGCTTCGACAGAGATATGGATGTTGGTGGAATGCGGTCTCTGATTTGTCCGGATTGCCTCATATATCATTCTAGGTACGAGGAGCTCCGCCGAATCTACCCCAACCACACGATCGTGCCGTCTGGCAACATGAACATTCTCGGCTATCCTCATGCCATGTTCCGACCTCTGAGCCCCGACCAGATGATTCTCAACGTTATGTTTGTTCCCATCGCTCGGCGTGCTTCTGAGAAGCCTGGTTATATCATGGAGCAAGTCACCTACGGCACCTTCATAGTGGCTTGGGATGTCAGTCGTCTATTACCGGAGTCGTCCCGCTCTCACGTCTTCTCAGAAATACGAGTTCATCCTGCACATCATCAGAGTATGTGAAGCTAATCATGGTAGATGATGGGGCACTTTGGAATCTGACTGACCCACCTTCAGTTCCCTATCATCAACTATGGCTATGTGACATACAGCTACCTGCTCCACGAGGGTCCTGCATCCCCGGAGCGTCCTGCTGAGCGGCTCATCCTGGAAGCTGGTCTCTACTTGCAGGAGTTGCATAATGAGATCTATGTGTTCAACCAAGGCTTCTGGCAGAAGGATGCCGGGCTGTGGCACGAGATCCAGAAGGCGAACTGGGAAGACATCATCATGAAGCCGGTCAGTCTGCCTTAGTACGGCACCGGTGTGATGACACTAACAGAGGACGGTTGACAGGAGTACAAGGATGAAGTCAAGAAAGACGTCTATGGATTCTTCGACTCCGAGAAAATCTACAAGGAGCTGGGCATTGCGTGGAAGGCAGGTTGCCGTCTCCGAAACACTGTGCCATATTCTCAATGGCCTGCTTAGCGTGGGATGATTATGTGGGGGCCACCTGGTAATGGCAAGACCATCACGATCAAGGCGATTATGAAGGACTGCGATGCCAAGGGATTCGCTCCGCTCTACGTCAAGTCCTTCCAAAGTAAGCAGTACTGCTGTCTCGATCCGATCACCAGTCCTGACGGATGGTTCAAGGCTACATGGGAGAAGAAGGATCGATGCAGATAGTTTTTGATAAGGCGCGCCAAATGGCTCCCTGGTGAGAGAGCACCTGCGATAGCCCTTCGAAAGCACGCTGAACACCAACCAGCGTCCTGATCTTCGAAGATCTTGATGCGCTCATCAACGATCGCAATCGATCATTTTTCTTGAACCAGATGGACGGTCTCTCGAACAACGATGGCCTGCTCTGCATTGGAACGACGAACCATTTCGAGCGGCTGGATCCCGGTCTGTCGGAGCGTCCTAGTCGGTTCGACCGCAAGTAGTGCGTACTTGGATTTCTGGGTCTCTAATACGCTTCCCAACGCCTTTGAATAGCCTCTTCGATAACCCTGATTGGGAAGAGCGCAAGCTGTACTCCAAGTACTGGCAGCACAAGCTCATCAGCAACAAGAAGATCACCTTCCCCGACCCACTGGTGGACGATATCGCTAGCAGGACTGCAGACTTCAGCTTTGCTTACCTCAAGGAAGCATTGTGCGTACGAGCCGAAGTTATATGGATGCCACACTAATGCTCTACTGCAGCGTCTCTTCTCTCGTCCTGCTGGCTGTCGGCCCCGACAAATCTAAGGACTTCTCGACGACGATTCGGGAGACAATCCAGTCCCTGCGCAAGCAGCTGGAGAAGGGTCGCCCGGCTCTCTGGTCCCGCTTAGGCAGCGACGCACCGAAGATCACCATTACCGGAAACGGCACGATCCCGAAGGCCGAACCAGACATGCTGCAGGGTGCTTACGCAGCCCATGCCCTTGGCCGCACCTTCTTCTGAGCCAAGGCCTGCGTTGTATTACATCTAGCGTGTAGCAATCACTACACGTCATTATGCCGCAAACAAGTAGGGGTGCCAGTGGCCATACTAAGAAGAGACGGAAAAGACAAACCATGGCACCTTACTCTACCTTGCTCGCATCTTCTTAGCTGGACGATCACCTTCGGTGGTCTTTGTCGTGAAGAAGCTGGATATCTTCGTCTGCTTGCCCGAGAACTCGAGCCAGTATCGTGTTGCAAGCCGAGGCAGTGGTGCTGCTTCACTGTACTTCATCGCATCTCGTAAGGTTTTCTTGGATCCATCTTCCAGAGTAATCTCGTCATGAAGATCGACATACACGGGGCAATGATCCGATCCAAGGACTTGAGGTAGGATGTCAGAACCTTTCAGCCACGGCAGTAAGCCTTCCGTGCAGATTATGTAGTCCAGCCGTAATCCGAAGTTTGCTGTTCTTCCGTCCTTCTTGGATTCCCAAACTGTATTTGCTTCATCAACAAGGGAGAACATTATAGGCATAAGCAACCATACATGTATACATCTTCGCACGATCGGGATGGAATCGTCGAGTAACGTCGATTAGCTTGCCGATCGGCTGCACCCACTCCTTCAGCCAATTCCACGGCTTTTGATTCCAGTTCCGCTTCTTGCTCTCCAGTATGGGCTCTCCGTCATCCAGTATAGAAGCGCACATATTGAGATCGCCGACGATGATAACGTCTCTTTTCTCTTCCTCGACGAGGATGCGGACGCGCTCTTGCAGCAGCAGGTGCAAGTTCATCTTGTAGGGGAACCGCTCCTTTACCGTGTCTGCCGGACAGTAGACGTTGATAAGCACAAAAATACCAAAGTCGAGTACCAGTGTACGGCCTTCATTGTCGAGTTCTAGCAGGCTACTCGGTAGTCGATCATTGTCATCGGCGACAAAATCCATCAGGTTTCCCGCAGGATAGGTCTTCGACACACGTTCGTCTTCCGATAGCGGCGGTTTGGGCTGGATCAGTCCCGAAATCCCTTCCTCTGCTCTGAGGGGCTTCGCGACCGTCGAATCCACGTAGATAGCAACGCCGCTGTATCCGCCTTTGCCCGTGGGCAACGATATGAATGAGTCAAACGAGCCAGGAAGGGCTTTGTCACGGTCTATCTGAGGCCGCATGATCTTCATTTCTGTCCGAGGGTTCGCTTACAAGATTGCAGATCAGGTACCTACATACCTTGGAAGCAATAGATGTCGGATCGGATATCTGGATGGATGAGTATCGCCTCCAGCGTCTTCAGCTCGGACCATCTAGATAGAGCTCTGTATGAGCGGAAGTCTCAAAACAACTTTTCCTCGTACGGATAATATTGTGGGAGGGTACGTATCCCATTCTGTAGATCAATCAGTTCGCGCGTGTAGACATATTGGTTATGTTGTGCCGACCACGTTCCAAGTCAATATTCGCATCAGGATGTAAACACGGAGGATGAGAAAGAGCAAGGCGTTTCGGCGGTAAGACCACTGAAGTCGGACATAAGAACGCGTCTCAGCACCCCTGTGCGTCTTCCATACTTAGCGGACGAGCCGTGAAGCATTGCAACGTTTCTTTATGATGGCTAGGTAGATTGGCTAGGTAGATTGCGCTTGCCTACTAGGTCCCGAATTCAATCATGCTTCTTCTCCATAAACTGCGGCACAAGCTCGATAAAGTACCCATCGGGATCTTGGATCATCGCGATCTGCTTGTACACCTCCTTATACCCATCCACGATCTCCACCTTCCCGGGCGGTACGGGGATCGTCTCGTTCGTCGCGACGCCGAGGGGCTTGAACACCTTGGCTCCGAACTTCTCCAGCCGGGCCAGGGCAGTGGACACATTGGGAACCGTCAGTCCGATGTGACCGCTGTAGCGCGTAAGCTCTCGTATCCATGACCAGGATGGTACAGCAGTGAACGCACAAGCCATAATGAGGCGCCTCGTTCCCATTGTTGTACCTGAGCCCCTCTTCGTCCTCCGTCCCATGGACATGTATCAGCTCCAGCAGCCCGTCCCGCCGCTGCATCTTGGCGAACGTCTCCTCGGGCGTCCAGCCATGCTGTGGGTAGCCCATGTAGTACACTGTCATGGGGCCGGAGTTGAAGGTGAACACCAGACGCAGGCCGATGCCATCGAGGTAGAAGGGGAGGGAGACGCTGGGGTCCTGACCATAGTAGTGTCAACACAACGGCATTACATACCAGTCAAGAGCAGGGACGCACCTTGATCCGGAGCATGAGATGGTTCAATCGCCATCCGACTGTTTCCTCTGGCTGAGGCGCCCACTCCCTCTCGATAACATGCAAACCCGGCTCAGGTGCGGTGACTTTCCCCATATCCTCTTTGTGTTCGCAGATGGTGCTGGTACAGATGAGAGTCGCGCACGACGACTCGAGTTCTGGAGCGCTACATTTGGGCTGTCGAGCTGGTTGGAAGGGTAATCTATTGCCGGTTGATGGTTTAAGGCAGCAGTCTGGTCATGCACCTGACCCTGCCAAGGGCTCATTATGCCTGTTTAGAAGCACAGCCACTTACAGCGTGACTGAATTCTCAAAGTGTTTAGGAGCAGTAGTAACCTTCAAAAACATTACAGCATGAACAATATTGGTAATAGGACAATTGTGCAGTGCCTTGTGCCGCTGGCATGCCGTAGAAATAAGCGAAACGCGATCGTATTCCCTTGTGGTTTAGATAGAATGAGACGAAGCGAAGATCTGACAAACATCCAGTGTTTTTGCATAGCAGAATGATTTCAGAAATACCAGCCTGCTCATTTGTGACGTAGACATCTAGGAGCAACAGATCGTCCCAGTCGCGATGAGGAGGGAGCATGGCTGGATCGTAGACAAGCTGTGAAGGGACCAACGGGAAGGGCGCGATTCGGTCACTTGCTTCCGAAAGGCTCCGTGGGCGGTCCTCGATTAGAACACCTCCCATTCATCAGGCGCCGCTCATCACCCATCCCGCCGCTCTCGAGTACCTAGACGTCGAGCAACCATGCTCGCAAAGGCTGCAGCAAGGCGGGGTACGCAAAGGTGGTCATCATCATGGTATGACTGCTGACTTAGTCGGTGCTACAGGGCTCAGGCCGTTGAGGAACGTGCAGCTGCAGCGAGGGTTCGCAACAGTACAGGATCCACCAGTTAGACACTATGGAGGCCTCAAGGACCAGGTACGAGAGCCTCACAACCGCTTGGGGATATCTGCTGATGTCCTTTTAGGACCGCATCTTTACCGTAAGCTGGCAGACGCGGGTTTACTTGTGATTCATCTTGACTCCTGGTATCAGAACCTGTACTCTCGACACGACCACGGTCTGAAGGGTGCCCAAGTGCGTTTCTCTCCCTTTACTGCAGACCTTCGATCTCACCTGGATCTAACAGAGCCGCGGCGACTGGCATCGCACAAAGGATATCTTGGCCAAGGGCGATGCCTGGATCATTCAGACGATGAAGGACTCTGGCCTGCGCGGGCGCGGAGGTGCCGGCTTCCCGAGTGGACTGAAGTGGAGTTTCATGAACAAGCCGAATTGGAAGGAGGACAAACGGTACGCGCTTCGCTCATGCACAACGCAGTTCCACGTACTCATAGCTGTGTAGACCACGCTATCTGGTCGTCAACGCCGATGAGGGTGAGCCCGGCACGTGCAAGGATCGCGAGATCATGCGTGGCGACCCGCACAAGCTGGTCGAAGGCTGCCTCGTCGCCGGCCGCGCCATGAACGCGAATGCAGCATACATCTACATCCGAGGCGAGTTCTATCAGGAGGCATCCCACGTCCAGCAGGCGATCACCGAGGCGTACAAGGCTGGTTTGATCGGGAAGAACGCCTGCGGAAGTGGGTACGATTTCGATGTCTACCTGCACCGTGGGGCCGGCGCGTACATCTGCGGGGAGGAGACGGCGCTCATCGAGAGCCTCGAGGGGAAGCAGGGTAAGCCGCGCTTGAAGCCGCCTTTCCCTGCCGACGTGGGCCTGTTCGGCTGCCCCTCGACCGTCGCGAACGTCGAGACCGTCTCCGTGGCGCCGACCATCTGCCGGCGCGGCGGCAAGTGGTTTGCCCAGTTTGGGAGGGAGCGGAACCAGGGGACGAAGCTCTTCTGCATCTCCGGGCATGTCAATAACCCGTGCACGATTGAGGAGGAAATGAGCATCCCGCTCAAGGAGCTCGTGGAGAAGCACTGCGGTGGTGTTAGGGGTGGGTGGGACAACTTGCTGGGCATCGTGCCGGGTGGTAGCAGTGTGCCTATCCTGCCCATAAAGAAGTGCGAGGAAGTGTTGTAAGTCTTCTTGCTCATTTGGATTGATGTGCAGAACTGATGCTCAATCAGGATGGACTTCGACTCCCTGCGTGACGCTCAATCCGGCCTCGGAACTGGCGCTGTCATCGTCATGGACAAGTCGACCGACGTGGTGGCGGCGATCGCCCGTTTCTCGCACTTCTACAAGCACGAGTCTTGCGGACAGTGCACGCCGTGTCGCGAGGGGACGACGTGGATGATGAACATGATGGACCGCTTCGCGGAGGGGCGCGGGCAGGAGAGGGAGATTGATATGCTGCTGGAGCTCACGTGCGTCCACGGTCTTCATACCCCCGGTGCAGATAACTGACTGCATTACAGTAAGCAAGTTGAGGGTCGCACAATCTGCGCCCTGGGTGATGCTGCTGCTTGGCCCATTCAAGGGCTTATGCGCCACTTCCGTGCGTCTCATTATCCATCACCGTCTGAATCATCACTGACACACACTTACAGGTCCTGAAGTCGAGAAGCGCCTTGCCACGTTCAAGGCCGCCAACGGCCCCGTCCTGTTCGGCGGCAGGCTGCAGAGAGACGCCGTGTCTGACCTTGCCATCCCTGACAACATGGGCCCTGAGCGCACCCCTCCGGAGCAACAGCTCGCTCCTCCCCCATCGGGGCTTTGAAAGCATTGCTCGTCACGTACAATATGTAGGAAGTCATGCGGATGTTCCTAGCTATAATCAAGCTTATTTCCCCAACTGTCCTCCAATTTGCGAAGTTTTTGCGAGATGCGGAAGTCTCACTTGTCTGGCGGGTGGTCCCAGTGACTTGGGAAGGACGGGACGATCTGGCCCCTCGACTGTGGCATATTGGGCATGTACACGCCTTCGTGCTGGTATGTGGGGATGACAAAGTACGCAGATTAATTGCCATGCTTGTACAATACAACAGGGGTTGTGTGCGACACACGAACGTGCCTGACGTGGCGCGCGTCCGATAAAGATGTGGTTCCGATACGTAGACAGCGTGGAAAGGGCTCCGATCCCTGATCTCGTCATCGTCGTCTGAATGTCGACCATGCATGCCGTGGCAGCGGCATCGCTGACCCACACGTCGCACCAGCGTCAGCATACATCCCGCTCAGCGATCGCCGATCCGTCCATATCCCTCCGGTATTGCGGGAACGCTCGCGCAATAAAGACAACATGGCCGACGTCCAGCTCAGGCAGACATACCCCACACCGCAGACACCGATGGTCATGGAGACACCAGAGCAGGAGCCACTGCTGGATGACGGAGAGAGGACAGTCGTGCCAGAGCTGCCCACGGCTGAGCCGGCGAAGAGGGTGGTGAAGGAGGAACGAGGTGCGTTCATAGTACTTCGCTGTATGATGGAACACTAACAAAGGGGGACAGCCGGGGACTCGATTTTCTACCTGGTCGCATATGCTGGACTCTTGCTGTTCGTTCTCTCAGCTTGGTACATGGTATTATCGACGGGCTTTTCAAAGCTAGGATGGTTTGCATACCATCCGACGTTCCAGAGTCTGGGCATCGCGGTCATGGTTGTTGGTACGCCCATGTATATGCTAAGCAATTGGACAGTGCTCACATTTATTCACAGCGATCGAAACACTCCAACCGACCGCAACACCACTATCGAAGAAGCTCGGACTGGTGCGCCACCAAAACTTGCAGATCGCGGCCCTCGTCCTCCTCTCCCTGGGCACAAGCACGATGGTGATCAACAAGATCACACACTCTGCGCCGCACATAACGACGTGGCATGCCTCCTTCGGCCTTGTCTCCTACATCTGGCTCTGGGTGCAGTCCACCATCGGCGCAGCTAGCGTATGGTGGAAGGGTGTCGCCTTTGGCGGGGAGGTGAAGGCGAAGCGGATGTGGAAGTGGCACAGGATCAGCGGGTATGCAATGCTGCTGTGGATGATGGCGACTGTGTTCTTGGCCGGGGAGTACAGCGATTGGGCGAGGGGCGTGAGCGGGCCCGTGTTTAGGGGTTTGGGGTTTGGGGTGAGCTTGGTGCTTGTTCTTGTCGGTGTGCTGGGAAGGATGAGGGTGGGGAAGATGCGATTTTGGTGATTGTTTTGCCATTGCAGCCCGCCCCTGTTGCACCTGCGTACGTCCATTTAGGTTAATCGGACGAGCCCGTTGTTGACGATAGTGAACTCAATCCTACTTCGTTCATGTATTTGTAGTGAATTCGTCGGAGTTCCGACAAGTCACGACCTTGCCTTCTAGCGTGGAATCCAGCCGTCTCCTGTCCGCAATCCTTTGGAAGCTCCTCCTGCCGACATTCTCGCGACAAAGCAGCCTTGTGACCTCCCTGCGATACGTAAAGTACACGGCCCTCTATCCCTGCCAGCGAGTGCATATAAAGCGGAGGGAGGAGTGTGGTGTGGGACATCGCAAGCCCTTCTTGAATCTTTCTCTCCGAAAATACTTGTATCCCATTGAGAGTCTACCCAAAGTAAGCTGACTGCATTGTAGAACCTGTTGACCGGCTGATTCTGACTCTGCTCCCAAGTTATGGCTACCCAATCCAGGTGCGTAGACCATATCAGCACGCCATGAACTTGCTGATAACGTGACGCTGTGCATACCCCAGGTCCAATAGAAACGTGAACCTGATTTCCGAGACCAAGGAGAGTCTGTCTGAGGGAGAGGCGAAGAGATCCGTAGAATACTGGACGTATGATCTGGCATCATCCCCGTGATCGGCAGGCTCACAGTGTGATAGCTTCTCCAACAGCGTCGCGGCTGATATCGACTTCGCCTGCGGTGATTCCCATGCCTTCGAGATCATCACGCGTGTCGCACTGCCTGACCTCTTCGCCTTCAAAGGAACCTCAACCTCCATGGCCGGAGCGATCTCTGACGGGCTCCACACGACTGGAACCTTCTTCTGGAACAAGACGGCCGAGCTCGTCAATGCCAATAACCTCGTTTACCACGCCAAGAACAGCGCCGATTCGCTGACCGTCACGTTCTACGAGGACCTGTCCCCGACGGGAGATGCTTCGGGAGAGGCACAGGAAAGGGAAGCTCTTGCTCACTTCACGAGAGAACACATCGCAGGTCTCGAACTAGATGTCAGGGGTGCTTGTCTGTTCACGTAAGTTACCAACTGTGGCATACAGAGCGGCTGGATACTGATGAAACGTCCACATATGCACAGTGGGTCAATCGGAAACTTGTAAGGATTTCGTCTCCTGCCCTCTTCACGTCGCATCACCCATTGGTCTAACACCTGTACTAGCCTGACGGCTAGCGCAAGCGTCGAGATCAAGGTCGCACACCCGGAGATTCAGCTCCGCATGCAGACTGACTACAAGGACTATTCCTGCGTCTGCCTGGGTGCGAGCCCAGCTAAGGTATCAGGCGTTCCCGAAACAGCGAACGTCCCGGCCCAACAGATCGAGCTGGTCATGAAGACTGATTACAAGGACTATTCCTGCCTCTGCCTGAGCGACAACACCACCATCAGCGTGCCTGAAAAGCCGATCACCACAGCAGGACACACGTTCTACTACGGTGGCGGCTGGCAGAAGGGAGATGCTGTCAAGGACTACGCGTTCACTTTTACGATCCGGAAGGAAGGGCCAGAGAAGACGGTGTGTGTGACGTTCCTTCGGGAGAAGAAGGTTGAAAATGGGAAGGGGCCCGAGGCGTTTGCGTACTTGCCGCTGAAGGGGATCAACTATGAGGGGCAGTTTGATGTCGAGGGCGCTTGCGAGTGGCATACCCAGGTTGGCCCATTTGCGACTCTCGCAGCAAGACGTGCACTCATGCCCTTTTCTTTGCAGCGCTGAGCTTGCCATCAGGGCGTAAGGAAGCCCGCACGTCATTCATGCTGGATTAAATAGCACCAAACCCGACATGCATCAGGAAGAAAGTATGATTGTATGCAGTTCTGTTTTCTCGTCAGGGATGTGGTGTGTTCTTCATGCTCACGCGCCGCGACGGAGCAGTGCACATCCTCAGTCAGTCGCAGACCAGGGTTTGTCCGGAGCGGTGCGCCTGATGTGTCAGCCCCCCCTTCAAATCAAGCCAAATCAAGGCGACTGGAGAATGTACGCTGGTGACGCGAGCGTTCGAGAAATGAGGCGCGGTGAGACGAGTGGGAGGTGCGGCGAGCGTGAAGCCCCCGTGCGCCGATCGTCCCGTCACTCCCGTGTGTTCCCATGGACCGAGAAGGGATCCGAGATGTTACCCGGCAGGCAGGTTGCACATCAATCGCTTGTGCAATTGTACTGAATAATAGCTCACCGATGCGCCCCTCTAGTATTACTCTCTGGAACCGCTCAGACCGGTGCTGACAAAGATAGCAACAATAAGCAAGCACACTGTAACAAAATCGGTACTTTGCGTGCGCTTCATCAATGCGATTACCTAACGGATTTCTCGTCCATTTTGTGTTCCTCCTCTCCATAACGGGCGTCTCGTCCTGCTGTATTGAATGAGCCGACGTCGTACGATGAACAGCATCCTGGAGCCTAGTACCGTTCCCCCCTCGCGATGCTCCTTTCACCTTTCCTCTATGATCTCATACCGGCCAGCGCATCTGCCACGCTAGCCCTCCCGATATCTACTGGGCCCGGGCTCCAGTCCGGTGTTTGTGAAGCACCGTCTCTTCCCACAGAATCTTGTACTCAAGTGCTACTAACCAGTCTGCTCCGAGCATGATTGGCCCACAGTGAGCCTGGGTCGCGGAATTTGGTGAATAGATCGAGCTGGTCCTCCTGCTTTCCAGCCCAGAAGATATGTGTAGCGTCCCCGCACACAAATGGTTCCAGAACCTCCTATCAAGTCTTTTGGTGTTCCAGGGTAGTGGGCGGTTGTGATGTCCTCTGTTGACGCCGTCTCAGTAAAGGAAGCTCATGACTATGCAGCCAGCAGATGATAACGCATGAACTCCCCCTCCTTCATACCTGTCCATGAAGCAGTATCTCTCAGGCTCCTGAGCTGCTCTTGGAGCATCGTTATTTTGGAAGGCCTGTAGTTCCTACTCAGTCACTTCCTAGATAGGAATAATGACTTGAGGAGACCGTTGGATGCGGAGCGCCACCAGTCCAGACTCCAGTCCGACAACAGCTCAGCCTTTGGGACTACCGTCAGACCCCGCGGCTTTCCGCAGCTTGAAATCCGTCGTTTACCTTCTTCCGGTCTAGAAGTCATTGCTAGCGTCCCCGCAACCCTTGTCCATCTCCTTTCACCGGTACTATCTTGTGGAAGGCGCTGGGCCCGGAAATGTGACTTGCTAAGGGATAACCCTCTGCGCAAATGGGGACCGTGGCCCCTAGATGGTACGCGGGCCCGACTGTCACGAAACACATTTAAATGAGTGAAAGGCAGCAGGCTGTCTACCTCAGTACCACGACTTCACCTTGAATCAGTGACCCCATTTATCTTCACACAGTACTGAGCACGCGGAACGTGAGTAGACTGGTCTCTCAAAGGTCTCAATGGATTGTTCTGATCAAAGGGCAGACCATGAACATTACCACTGGGTTTGTTTCCTGTCACAGAGATTGAGACAGTCCTATTTCAGCTGATGCTCGTGCTTCAGAGCTGCTACGAAGGGATCGGAGATTGACGCCTCTCAGTGAGTCAGTTGCAGTGAGAGTTCCTTGGCATTCCCTTCTCACCGTAACCAATCACAGCCTGTCCACCCAGATCCCAGTCGAATTCCTTGTACTGAGCCGTACCGAGCCCTCGGACCATATTGCTCTGTCCATGTCGACCCGAGTTGACCATGAAGGCAAAGTCATTTCCGTTGGTGGACACGGACTCGGTCGTCTGGCCATGGAGATCCTGGCCAAAGATGGATGGTTCTCGTTCGACCGCATCGACAATCTGAATGGAGGAAAGACGACGAGCTGTACATTCTACGCGGAAATCATCGGCGGGACGCTTCTTATCTCCTTCTACGAGTATAAGGAGGTTCAAGGTGCCGAGCCCAGGCAGCTCATCGGCCAGTACAAGAAAGAGAAGGTCGGAGGTCGTCTAGCTGCCCGCGGCACATGCACACTCCAGTAAGTCTTCAGAAATAAATCTCATGTGGACAGCTCAACTAATGGGAACTACCTGAAAGGGTCGAGAAGGTATCGTTGGGGGCTCTGGATGACGTGGAGGACGAGGCGACTGATACGGAAGTGGACGCTGCAGACGTGAAGCCGACGTCATTGCTGTATGCGACATCCCCCTCCTAGAGGAGTGTCGAACTAACAAGATTCACACAGCTACGCCCAAAGTACCGAAGTCGTGTGGATGGCCGACTATGACCCTAGAGCCCTCTACATGAGCTCTCTTCTGTCCCTCCCCGATCCCGCCGTGATCACGTCCAGCGCAATCACCGTGACCGGAAGCCTTAGATATGGGGCTAGCGACCAGGCGACGTTCTGGTGGAATTCGGATGAGGAACTCCTCAATACCCCGAAGATCGCGTTCCATGCTAAAGACAGGAAGAAAGGGTTCAGGATTCAGTTCTACGAGGATTTGTCAGAGGGCGGTGAGATAAAGCATGGCAGAGAGCTAGCGCGTTGCGAAGGGCCCCACTTCGGGCTCAACCTGAAGCTCGACCTGATAGGAACTTATCAGTTCGAGTGAGTCTTCCGATTTCAGAATGTCATTCAACTTCTGATGAAGGGCTCTACTATGTTCAGGTTCACTTACAGATATCCGTACGCATCTCTATTTTAGACGCTTGCGCGATTTGCGGCAATACGTACTGATAAGAAGCAGCGAGAAGGCCAACGCGAGTATCACGATGCAGATGCACAATACCGCGGTCGAATTGCACATGCAAACCGACTACAAACGCTACTCCTGCGTCTGCCGGGCGGAGAACGTGATTCCGATCGTCTCCGGCCCGCGCATCTCGGCGACCGGGTTCAAGTACGAGTACGAGGACTGGGAGGATGTGGAAGACCCTGAGGGCTTGGTCTTCACTTGCACGATCAAAACGGAGAAACCAGGGGAGGGGCCCCTTGTCACGTTCTGGTGCAATGCCGCGATCTCGAAGAACCGTCCGTGGGTCATCGGGCGGCTGCCGCTCGTCGGCTTGAAGTGCGGGCAGCTGGACGCCAAAGGCAGTTGCGAGTGGTTCACCAAGGTCAGCCTGAGCACCTCGCTTGGAGCAAGGTACTAATCAAGCCTGTTCGGCTCGCAGTGATAACCGCCAAGCGGGGTCCGTCGTTCCTACACAATCAAGTAGTGACAAACGACATTTGTATCGTGAATAAAAAAAGGCATATGTGCGGGCTTCATTGTCCTCAGGGATGGAGGTCGAGCCTTCTGGCGTTCTCGCTGCGGCGAAGTAGCGCAGACGCTTAGCCGACGGCGCACCAGGGTTCGTCCGGAGCGGCACAACTGGTGCCGCTCAGTCGGCTTGATGTCTCGGGGTCGTCTCATCCTGCAATCACCCAAATCAAGGTGAGTGGTGTTAGCGCACGCCGGTCACGCGAGTGGCCGAGGAACGAGGCGCGGTGAGACGAGTGGGAGGTTCGGCGGAGAGGAATGTGGGCTGACGCCACCCGACTGTCCCCTATCCTGTGACCCACGTTCCTGTTCCGCGGAGCCAGCTGCTGGCGACGCGGCGCCCCGGAGACGCTTCTCTCTTTCCCCAGACTTCTGTCGCCGCCGCGCTTCGGTGATTGTTGTCGCGTTCTGCAGCTTCTGTTTCTGGAACGACGACGGGCGCAGTCGGGCACCTTCTCTCCTGTGGCTGTCAAGTGCGAAAGGGCCATGTCTCATCTCCGGTTCTCGTGGCTGACATAAGCTGCGGAGTCAAGCGGTGATTGGGCGAGGGAAGATAGGGTTCAGGCGCCGATTGTCGCGTCGTGCGACAGGGTCCGGACAGACACTGGACGGACAGCACGTTCATCTCGACTCGGAGTGCCACCTCGCCCCGCCGCCCCTCCTCGCCCGTGCTGGTTCGACCTTCCTCACCGAGCCCGTCCGCCAGGGGGCGGGGGCGCTGGCTCCACACCCGCTGGCAGCCGGAGGGCTGGAAGAAGTGCGGGCGCTGGCGTCTTCTCGCCGTCGTGAAAGATAGGGAATGGTGCTCGGCTCATGCATGCGCCCAATCATCACGTTTCTGGCCCACCACCGCGCACGGGAAGTCGCAGGAAGATACGCATGCATGGACACACCTTGCTCCACGCTCACCCGACGCATGCACGGGCATCTGTTTGTCTCCCGCTCGACGGTCGCTGATCGAGCATCAGTGGTCCCCTCGTCACTCCTCCTGACTCACAAAGGGTGTCGCTGGCCCGCCAACCCCCCCCCCCCACTCGAAATTAGGATTTAGCGCTGGCATGCTCGTCCGAGATCGGTACAGTCCAACCAGTTGGTTTCCACGCCCCCTACCTGCGCGTCTGCCGCCCGCCGCCTCGCAGTAGCCCATTCAACACTCAGCGCAGCTCGCAGTACGGCACCCTTTTTCCGTTCCTGAATTGTACATCTACACCGACTCCGCAGCCCGCCCATCCCAAAGTACTACAACAGCCCCACCAGCTCATCATAGCCAGCACAGTTCACCCCTGACAAGAGCACGCTCTCCACCGCACAATCGCAGAACCGCAGACCGCCGCGGCCCAACCAAGCCAGCCCAGCCTCGCATATACGTACTTGCAAGCCACCCCCACACACGTCTTCTGGTCCTGTGGCCTATTTCTGGTCGAACGAGCCTCAGCGACACCCATCATCCGCGCAAAGCCTTTTGTTCCCCTGTCTATCGGTCTGTGGCGCACCCCTCGCAGCCGACTCTGACCTTGTCGCGGTCGTCGCACGCCGCCTCGCAGCTCACCACCTCGCACCGCCATCGCCTCCCCGCACGAACGATGCCCTCCCCCAAGTCCTCCTTCAAGGGCTCGCTCTCTCCCCCCCTCCTCCCACAGCACGCCCCCCACCGCATAACGCCCGCCCGCACGAACCCCCGCGTCATCCTCGACCCCGCCCCTACGCTCCTCTCCCGCCTGCGCGGTGTACGTGCCTACCTCTGCCCGGGGGACGCGACGCCCCTTCTGATCCTCATGACGTTCTGTCTCTGGGCCTGCGTCCTCCTCGTCTCCACGGGCCTCGATATGGGCAAGAACGTCGCACTGGAATGGGTGGGTAGGGTCATCGGTTCGCTGCGCATGTAGTCGCCGCATGAGAGGAGGAGACGCGCCGTGGTGGCGTTAGAGTCGGGTGGAACCTGGGCGGTCCCGTTCATCGATCGGCCACAGGCGTGTGCGCACATGGTGTGTGCTGCTAGTATGCTGTCAATGTCTTGCGGCTGCTCTCGTACAGTGTTGGGGATCAGAGAAGGATCCGGGAGGGGGACGGAGGACGGAGTCACACCACGGGTTCAGGTGGTATGTCAGCGCTGGATAGCGTCTAACGACTTGCTCATGTTCATTTTACGGTCACGGTTCCCTTCATGGTCTCCCTTGTTTCTAATAATGGTAGCTCAAGCCTCTGGCGAGGCTGTTGTAGTCCCACAATAGCAGTACATCCTGCAATCTACATATATGCACATACTGTGTCAACAGCGTACGCCCGCCCTCGGCCCCCCAGGCTAACAAGTCTACTAGATGACCGCCCAGCACATTGGGTCCTCGCCCACCCTCAGCGGAGCCTCCCCCGCGCAGCAGTCTTCCGGCACAACCTCGCTGTCGCAACAATTCAGTTCTCCGCACGTGACTCGCCACCGACTCACATGAGCGACGGGGTGAGTCGGTGCGTACCTCCAGGTGCATTCGCCCTCGCCGTACGCCTCACCCATGAACGGCGCCCAGGCCAACCCGCGCAGCGTCTTCCCAACGAAGAAGGAGAGGACGATGTTGCCCTTGCGCGTTCCGAGCACCCATCGGCATTTGGTCGGCTTGGGAGCTTTGGGCTCTTTGGGCTCGGGCTCTTTGGGCTCCTTGGGCTTCTTGCCCCCAGGCCACACTTCAACCTCCTCCGGGTCTTCCGGATCTTCTGGCTCTCCTGGAACATCCTCGTTGGGCGACAAAAGCTCGCTCCAATTCCGATACGCCATCACCCCCGCTTCCCAGCTCAACCCCACATCCGCCCCTCGACCAGTCCCCTCGCATACATGCACACTCGGCTTGGAGCGTGTGCGCAGGGAGAGCGAGAGATGGCCTAGGGAGGTGTTGGAGATCGCGAGATGGGAGAGCAGGCAGATGTGGGGGAACTTGTTCTTTGGTGGCTCAGGCTCGGGGGAGGGAGGATCGTCGGGCTCAAGCTCGAGGGAGTGAGGCGCGGGGGGTTCATCAGTGCGATGGTCGGGGCGGGGGTTGGCGGGCGGGACAGGCGCAGGAAGGGAGGACGACGGTATGTGGGTGACGAGGTGCAGCGTCCTCTCTGGCGGTCTGCCAATCAGAGATGAGCACAAGCACCCCGACGTGCATACATGTACAGCCGACGCACCCTTGCGCGCTCTTGAACGCCCCCGCCCGTCTGCGCAACCACTCCACATCCCGTCTCTTAGCAGTGATCTGCATCTCTGTGTTTGTATTGCTCGTTCGGCCCATGGCTGCGCGCTGGGTATATGTACAGCACCAGCCTGCCGCGCGGGCGGGACGGACGCGGGTAGGGGATCAGAAGCCCGTAACTTGGCCGGGGACGGTCGGGGACGGCCGGCCTTGCCCGTACCCGAGGAGAGCGCCGGGGATGGAATTGGCGCTTGACGTAGGAGTGGCCGAGGTGATTGGGGCGTTAAGGGGGTGGTGCTGTACAGATTATCATTTGGCGGGCGGGCGATAGGCTGGACAGGGAGGGCAAGGACGATGGTGTGCACATGCGAGTACTACCATGGTTGCTCCCTATCACTATTTTCACGGGCAGATTGAAAACCTGGCTGCACAACGGCTCTCAGCAAAACCGCGCGCGCTCTTGATGTCTGTTATGCAGTGGTGACTCGATTGAGATGGTATCCATCACTGCCTACCAACTGCACACTATGATCATGGACGAGACTACGATATTGGCACGGGCCCCTGAAGCCCGTCTTACGTCTCAGACTTCTGCACAAACGTCAGCAGATAAGTAGGGGTCGATTGCATCAACAAATATCTTACCTTCTCGTACCACTTGCATTCGCCCTGGATATCAAGCTCATACATGTAGTGAATGCCTAATGTCATCACCAGCCAACCGACCTCCTTCGGGACGTTGCTCAAATGTGCCTTGCTAGTGGCGTAGAATTTGACCAGCAACGTGTCCTTCGGCGCTTTCTCGATGCTGAACGTGTAGTCGCTCAACGCGCGCTGCGGCACGGTCAAGTCGGACCAGTCGTTGCAGTAGAACGTGAGCCCGCGGTTCGTCATTATCTCTGTGTTGTGCGCGTCTATCGTGCTTTTGCCGATGCCTGTGCAGGATAGCTTGTCGTGGTCGGTATCCAGCGTCAAGTCCACTTTGCTGGATCCAACATGAAGTGTCACCTCGGCGCTGAGTGCCTTTACGGTCAGTGGATCATTGTCATTCAACGTATGCTCGTCAATCGTTCCGTAGTGCAAATCCATGCTGGACCAGACGGTGGTCAGGCAAGCAAGACGCGCGAGGGAACAAGAACCCGAGATAGCTTACTGGCGCTCGAGAGCCTCGGAGGCCTTCTCCTTGGCTGACTTCCCGTCTAGCGAGGGACTAGACATCTCGAAGGGTCGGTTGCAGAGAGCACTGGAGTAAGGGACACACGCGATGTCCGACAACCTCTTTTTGCAGAGTTCCCTTCTTATGTATGTCAATTTTGACCTTGCGGATTGTCCGCGACGTCAGGTCCACTTTATGCCTCATGGATGTGTGGGCATTCTATAAGGATATGGCTTATCGACTTCCTAGCGGAAGTGAAAAACGGACGCGGCGGAGTGACCAACAGCAGGGGCCGGTACATGGAACTGCCAACGTATCACTAGCTCGTTGATGGCGCTATATAAAAGTTCTCTCCGGCTGCTTGTCACTAGCGGCGCCGGTTTGAAGAAGTTCTTAGTTGCCGTAGACGGCCTGAATTGAAGTGCATCTAGTTCATGACGTGGACCCATTCTTGGTGCGCCGGAGATTGACAGACGCCGGTATGCCGCACGGGGAAAGTCGACTTTACAGGAAAGACATAATCAATAACAAATACGTTGGAAGCAGCGCCGAAACCACGGTTCCCGCCGAGAACGTGGAGTTTAATTTCCAAACGGGCTTTACTCGATCGATGTTCCAATATACAGTCCGTCCATCACCCGGCGTTTCTTCATAGGGTATCAGTGAGGTATCTAAAAGCCTATGCATACTCACTGTCAATTGGCAGTACTGTGATGCTTTCCCCAACATTTGGATACCGCAATACATTCTCGCATTTATAGACGACAACAGTCATTCAACACAACTAAACACTACCAGTCCCAAAGCCGTTGAGGGGGTGATGCCAACTTCTGGCCCCAGTCTTAAAGCCGAAACAGGAAATTCACTGAGATGCGTCAGATGAGATCACCATTTTGGGAGAGATTGACGAAATATGGACACACGTTCTTAGACCATTTGGTGGTACCGTCGACGGTCAGGTCCCCACTATAGCGGAAGATGCCCAGAGGCAGGTATCCGATTTCGAACGGATCGGTATTGGGATTCGTCTTGAAGTTGAGGAGGAACGTGACGAAGATCGTGTTATCCGGCCCGACCTTCCGAATTGTGAAGCCATACGTGTACCTGTCTGGGTCATAGTCGAGGTCGGCCCACTCTCCACAGTAGAACGTGGCACCCGAAATCGAGATAGATTTGGCGTTACGGCTGCTTTTCGTGTTGTTGCCTTGGCTTGAGCTGGAATAGCCTTCATATTGCGTCCGCATAGCCAGGCTGACGGACTTGCCCACCATCAGCTTCAGGTTAGCGTCCGCCTTGGTCATTTCGCTAAGTGTGATCAGGTGGTAAGCATATTGGATCACGTTAGACAGGACAGACCTACAACAGGTCTTGGGGATAGTACGCTCTGTGATCACGGTATGAGCCTCGATAGACGTTGAGAAGAGAGGTTCATCGCTTACGTGAATTTAATGGAGCCATCGAGATTCAATGTGAGATGTGGCACAGCGGAAGTCGTGAATTGACCCAGATCGCGCCCCTTTTTCATCGGACCACCGTCAGACAGATCCTCATAGAGTGTGATAGTGAGCGCATTCTTTCCGTTTTCTGCATGGAAGCCAATGTGTTTCGTGTTGACTAGGTCGTCCACATTATTGAAGCTGAAGATCCCTCCGTCGACGATGTTGAAGGAAAGTGTACCCTTGGCAGATGTGGATTCGCACTCCATCTCAATGAGATCGGGGATGTACAGATCACTTTGCATGTAAAATCCTGGGCCGTCCTTGAGGCTGGTGACAATGTTGGCATCGACGCTCCTGGAGAATCTGCACATACATCAGCGATCTACTCCGATCACAGTAGAAGGGCCCCACGTACTTCTGGATGAGAGAAAGATCTAATGGTTCAAGGGCCGTCAAGATCTCAGCGAGGTCGGCCATCGTCTCGTTGCTTGACTCGGCTCTCGGAAAGGAAACAAATCAGAAAACGAAGCATACGTATTATGGACAGCAAGTGCATACCTGACCTGGCAAGAGCCACGGATAGACACACGACAGACCACGCCGTCTTTCTTATATTGGCCAAAAAGCTCCCTGTGGTCGTGGCCGTGTCCATGCTCGACGTAATAGAACGAGATCACTAGAGTGGCACCTTTCGTCTCGGCCTCGAAGGTGTACGCCTTGCCTTCATCTCCATCCCAGTCGTAGCTACTCTCATAGGAGAATTCGCCGCCTTTCTTCACCGTGCTGAAAGATCGACCAGAAGTGGTACCCACTCCATCAAACTGCAGTATCCTCCCTTGGACAGGGAGCGTCTTCATGGACAGCGAGACTTCAGAAGCCGATCTTCCACGTGTGATCATTAGGTACGAGACTTGAACTCGGTTCGAGAGACTGTCAAGCCGCTCAACAACTGGATCTGGAAACGTTCGGACAACATACTTGGACGAATCGACATCCTGGGCCATCTTGACGAGTCTATATCAGAAGGCTCAGACTGAAAACAATGACAGGTATATCATAGTTACGTACGGAGCTGGTGTAGCCATGACGGTGGACAGCTAGTAGAGAGGTTCGGTGTCGAGAGGAGGATGGGCGCGGAGGGCACTGATACAGCAGCTGACTGGCCTGTAGTCGAGCTTATATGCGGACTCGCACATCGAATGAATGGGACGCATAGTCTCATGTAGACACGCCATACAGCAGCGCCATGAGTCTCAAGGCATGCGCGCACCTCCGGCGCCGGCTTATCACAACATGCCGAAGGGTTGCGGAGACACTATGCCTATCTCGGCCACCAGAAGGTCCCATCTCGTAGGAGCTGTCTGCCAAATGCAGCTCTCCATCCGAGCTTTCCATTCAAGTACCCCTCATACGCAATTGAATCAGAGTCCCCTTCGTTTGGCCGTCCATTGTAGAAGTTCCGATGCATCGGAGGTTCATTGGCACCGGTGTTCGCAAAGGAAGCCTCTTTGTAGGAACAACAGCAGTGACTCAGTGAATCAGGCATGAGATGGGTTGCGGGGCTCTGATCGGCATTGTCTGCTGAGCCTAGTATTGCGTATGATTCCAAGTCACAGGGCATGCTCAAGCGCGCTCGTTTGCTTCTCTTTGCCTTGAGATGCCGGCTGGTGGGAAGGAGCGAGCAAGGAGCGAAGACGGGATCAGATTACCCACCGTTTGATGAAGTCAAATTGGATCTCAACAAGCAATTCTGGCCGATAACGTTTGCTGCGTCTAACAAAGTCATAACACCATACACCTTCCGCTCTTCACGGAACAATTTCGCGAGAATGGTTGAGACTCCGTGATAAGGAAACCGGAGCAGAGGGACGTCGACGCAGGGGTGCGTTTGGCTGTTGACGGGGCGCTGTCGTTTGCAAACGCGTAAGGCGGGAGTAGTACAGACGGGTCTAGCTATCTAGGCACAGACAGGGCGCACAGACCATCCCCTACACTTAGGGCAGGTCTCTCATCACTCCGCTCACTGGGTTGGCGAACGCAATGTCACTGAGACAAACCCAGTTGATTAGTAACTGTCCGAAACAGTCCGTTTCATGCTGACCGGCTTGGACCACTTGCAACTTCCATCGACAGTGAGAGTACCCTCGTAATGCAGCCCCTTCAGCGGCAACCATCCAATCTCAAACTGATAGCCGCTCGAGTCTGCCTTGAGAGTAGACAAGAAGGTGGCAAAAATCGTCTTCTCCCGTCCCACTCTCCTGAGCGTGAAGGTGTAGTCATAGTCATCGGAGGAGCCCAGCTGACTCCAGTCACCGCAGTAGAAGGTATCACCCGTGGTGGAAATAGATTTCGCAGTTTGGCTTTCTGCCTCGTTTTCACCTCGGCATACGCATGAACAGCCTTCATGGTTGGTTCTCATATAGAGCTGGACGGAGGTCCCGATCGCGATGTTGATATCGGCGATCACGGTGTCAGAAAGACTAAATGTCATTACAAAGGTCAGACTCATGACTACACGAGAGATGGCACACGTACAAGACCAGCTCTGGGTACGTCGGACTGTTTGGATTGGAATGTTCATTAGGAGTTAGCACGAAACATGACGCGGAGACGTACGTGAATGAACAGAGGCCATCGAGATCGAGTCGGGTATAATCACGGTGTGCCCCAAGGTACTGACCGAGAGTGCGCCCACGTTGAGGTGTCTCCTCACCTTGGGACTTGTCTTCATAGAATGTAACCGTCAGAGCATCCGATCCATTCTCCGCATGACAAGTGATATGCTTGATATTGAGAAGGTCGCTAATATCTTCAAACCCGAACGTTCCTTCATGCAAGAATGCCTCAGATACGGTACCTGACGCGGCGCTGGTGTCAGCGGAAAAAGATATGAGATCCGGAAGGGTGATATCTGTTGACATATGGAACCGTAAGGGCGATGGAGCAGCGAAAATGGTGGCTGCGACAGTGTTGGGAAACCTGCTGCAGGGTCAGAGTTTGGGTTCTCCCAGTGAGTACGGGGGGAGCGCGACTCACTCGTGACCGCGGACGGCACCTGTTTCCCCTCCATAACCATCGACGCCCTTTGCAGGGACGGTACGTTTGGAGCGAATGTATCTGGTCTTGACTCTTTCCAACAAGCTGAACAGAGGAGCGGTCATAAACGAGAGGGCTCAGCGGAGACATTGAAAGTGCGCACGCCGTCCCATCAACAGTGCTTCCGGTCCTGGGGAGGGATCTGGGTTAGAGTTGTTCGTTGGAAGCTGCTTGAACATACGGGGAATCATTCGCGTTGATCTTAGCGAAATGTTAGTCTTGGTACCAGTCGAATTCACAGCAATGAAGCTCACCAGTGGCATGGTCTGCCGAGTATAAGCTTGGGATAGAGCGGGTTGTGGAAAAAAACAGGCGGGTAATGGGTTGCACATCGCTGCATCCACGCGCTATATAAACAGTGAGGGAGGCGTGGGATTCACATGTGCAAGACATGCAGCGCGGCGAAGTGGCACGTTGTCCACGGAGGAGAAGATGCCAACGGATTGCGGGCACGCTATCCCCTGTATGCGATACCATGGAGAGAAATACAAAAGGGGTACTCGAGGCACACTCGCAACCGGAAGAAGGTGCAGAGCGCCGGATCTGTCCGAGCAGAAGTGCTAGGTCTGGGCTACTCGACTAGTCGGAGGTTGATAGTCACCGGTGTTCGAGCATGGGCACTGGAATGGGCATCAAAGGAACCTCAGATAGCACCAGAAAGGATGGCTGTCCCTTGCGGGCAGAGGTCACCCGGCTTCGCAGAGTCGTGCGCTGCACCGGGGGACGCGACGGAACTGAAACGAAGTGCGGAGCCTTTTCGATGTGCCTCCATCCTCCCGGGATTTCATATGATGATGATGATACATATAACTTATTCGAGGTCGACGAACACCTTTCCTCTTCAGAATCACGAAACACCGCAAGCTCTCTATGGACACAATTTGACTCCTTGATCTGGCGCCAATCCCGGTACGCTACGGCCAATCTGCCGTTGTGTTACTTCTGACAGTGATCATCGTCAATACGTTTGGACAAGGTGGAAAAGGGACTGTTCTAACCTTGTTCGACCACACACAACTTCCCTCGACCTTCCAATTCTCCCGCAAGTCCTTGATGCCCATCCAGCCAATGGTATAAGTGGCTTCTTCGTTCGTCTCCTGAAATCGCACCAGATGCATTGCCTTCGTCGTTCTTTCGATCTTAAAGGAATAGTCATTTCCCCCCGAGACTGTGAAGTTGTACCAGTCGAGACAGAACAGCGTTAATCCCTTTTCGATAACGTGGATCGGTCCCGTGCATGCTGGTCCCTCCCTTTGACCGTCACCCTTGCAGTGATAGCCATCACGGTCCGTGAGGAGGGAGAAGTGGACCGTGGAGCTGCCTTTGTCCATGGTGATGGTACAGTCGAGCGCCGTAACTCTGTCACTGTCAGGGAATTAGCATAAATTTCAGGGTAGGAATACCCTGAACCCACTAGTCCGCTGGATCTATCATGTATGGACTTTGCGAAGTGTGAGTGCCGTATCCATCCGCCAGGACTTCGCACTCACGTGAATTGACACTCGCCCCGGATATCAAGTTTGTTATTCAGGAGATCGCCATTGTAGTCCCCGACAAACTGGGCCAAAACTTGTCCGAGCCTGGCTTTCCAATCGATCTTGCCAGACTTGAAGAGCAGTTCATAGAACGTGACCGTAATGACGCCTTTCACGAGTGTAGCTTCGAAACATGAGTCCTTGATGTCGAAGAGTTCGTTGACGTTATTGTAGCTGAATGTACCGCTATGGCCAGGAATAGCGTGTTTCAGTGTACCTTCGATGAGTGTCACATCCATGCTGATGTCGATGAGGTCGTAGAGCGGAGATTCGCTAGTCATGGTGAACAGGTACGGGCCTGCTGAGCACTTCTTTGCCTGCACGAACTGGACGCCAGACAGCAGATGTTCGGAGAAGCTGCTCCTCGTTTAGATAGCATGAAATGGGTGTATAACACGGCACATACTTGGGTACATCGGTCTGCTCTACCGAAATAAGCACTGGGGTACTCTCTGCTCCGAAATCCTCGGGCCTGGATCATACGCGTAAGGTCTCTGCCTCGTAGGACTTCATGGAGAGCGATACGTACGATGAAGTCGGAGCAACATGCCTGAAAGGAACAACAGATTCCAATGAGACATATAGTTGGCTTTGAATAAGTCCCACTTACGTGAATGTGCATACACCATGAGCGAAGAGAAGCTGTCCCGCATGATCCTTGTTGTATTGACCAACGAGTTGCTTCTCTGATTCCTCTGACTTCGTGCGGTAGAAGTTGACGGTGAGAGCGCCTGCCCACGAGACTTCGGCATCGAAGCTGCATTCAACACCAACTAAATCGTCTTCCGTAGCGTACGAAAACCATCCGTCTCCTTCGAGGCAGTCCCTGGTGAAAAATCGGCCAGTTCCATGCCCTTCACAAAAGAGAAGAGAGCCTTGCTCCTCCGTCGTCTCCATTATGAAGGTAATCCCAGTCGCCTTCGAGCTGCGCTGGATCCAGATGTACGCCGCTTCGACCTTCTTGACCAAGCTACGGAACCGAGACAGTCAATCAGTGCAAGAATATGCGGTGTAATGTCCACGTACTGAGACGCATCAACTTGAGTTCCCTTCCTAGGCGGTCATAGCTTCAGCAAGACAGCTTATACATCGGGCTCATGGCCCATATCGGACGTACTTGGGGATCACAGCGCTGGTCTTGAACAATGATTAGATGCAGTGACGTGTCACGAGAGAGGGTCTCTTACCAGTGACATATTGGGGAATTGTGCTGGAGGTGGATATTGGTATAGTGGAAGATATGCGAGCGGGAGTGAGTTGGGGCCGAAGAGGTCTGAGCAAGGCAGGCTTTTATAGAAATACGGGCTCAAACAGAGAGCGCAAGGTATGCCATATCGTGGATATGCTCCGATCCTCCGGTGAATAGGGCCGACTCCCGGTTAGTAGAGCACACGTTGGACCAGTATCGGTACCCGTTCGTTGAGCCTTGTCCCCTTCAGTGAGGATGCGAACGAAAGATGTATCCGCCAACATCTTAATGTACGTTCCACAGTAGCTGGGACACTGCGACCCCACTCCATGGACTGATTGATAGGGCTAGTCCCCGGAGAGTCGGCGGTTTGAGAAGAGCCGGTCTTCCGAGAACGCGCCTCACACAGGAGCGCACGAAGAACCGGAATCGTCAGAATCTACAGAAATCCTCTGCGGTTGCATCTTGGTCGTCTGAGGCGTGGCCACACCTGGTTTGCAGAGCTGGTTTGATGCAGCAAGCAGAAAGTGACTGAGCCAGAAGCCGTGTGAGGATGAGGTTGATGAGTGAAGAGACCCGGAACGGAGCCTTTTGTGCCGCCGGACCTTCCGCGGCCGCGCGGCAACGCTCAAAGCGAGCAAGTAATTGTTGTGCTGTATTCAGCAACACAGATATCGTTTTCTATTTTGTTACAAATCGATGTTGACACTCTATTTGGTGCTCTTGCTCTTGATCATATCATTCGTTCATTTCAGCACCAAAGACCCAGTCAACCCTCCCTTGTCCACAGATGATGGAAGACATTACGTCAAACGTCATCAGTGCTTCAGCAGGGAATGTCCGGTCATCTCCTTGGGGATGTCGAATCCCTGTAAGCTATATCAGCGGCAAGTCACATCGCACGGGCAATCAACGCACCATGAGATCCAGCACAGTCGGCGCGACATCGCACAGCGCGCCCTCCTCGCCGTTCTTCTCAGGGGTCACCTCAAGCTGGCCCTTATCACCCGTAAGGATGAAGGGCACGGGGTTGGTCGTATGTGCAGTATGCGGCTCGCCAGTCTCTGGGTTGATCATCTGCTCTGCATTGCCGTGATCGGAAGTAACGATGAGGATGTAGCCAGCCTCCTCGCACGCGTCATACACCGTCTTCACCGCCTTGTCCGTTGCGGTGATCGCCTTGACAGCCGCATCGTACTTGCCGGTGTGGCCAACCATGTCCGGAGGTGCGAAGTTGCACATGACGAAATCATACTTCTCCGACTTGACGGTTTCGGCGACCTTGTCGGCCACAAGCTGTACCGACATCTCTGGCTTCAGGTCGTAGGTCGCAACTTTCGGCGAAGGGATCATCTCGCGATCCTCGCCCGAGAACTGCTTCTCCACACCACCATTGAAGAAGAACGTGACATGCGCGTACTTCTCAGTTTCTATTGAACCGTGAGTATATGCGCAGGCTCAGAAGGAATAAGCGTGCTGACCAGCAATATGACACTGCTTTGCGCCCTTCTTCGCCAGCCATTCAGCAAGCACGTCAGTCATTCCCTGGGGAGGGAAAGCCACCGGGAATGACCAATCGGGGTTGTAACGCGACATCGTGGTCACATTCTGCAGCACCGGGTCAGGCACGGCTACATGTGAAGGATTACGTTGAACGCACAAGGCCAGTTGGGACCTCAACCTCCATCGGCTTCTCAGGGAACCCGAAGATGCTGGTGAGCTCACGCATACGGTCGGAGCGGTAATTGAAGAAGAATAGCGTGTCGTTGTCTGCAGTTTCCAGTCAGCGCTTGGCACTGGTGCAGCTGCACAATGCAGCATACCCTTGATACGCGTCTCCGGACCACCGGAGATGATAGGCTTCATGAACTCGTCCGTCTCGTCTTTGTCATACCTCTCCTGGAACGTCTTTAAGAGGTCGTCCGTCTTCTCGCCCTCCCCCTTGACCAAGGCGTCAACTGCGATCTTGACACGCTCCCAGCGCTTATCGCGATCCATCGCGTAGTAGCGACCAACGACAGTGACAACCTTTCCTACACCCTCCTTCTGGACAAACTCTAGGAGGTGCTTAAGGTGCTTGATGCCAGAGTGCGGGTCGGTGTCGCGACCATCGCCGATGAAGTGAACGTAAACCTCGGGAATGCCTTGCTCCTTAGCAGTCTCGAGGAGGGCGAACAAGTGGTCGATGTGAGAGTGAACACCACCATCAGACACCTTCACGTATATTAGCATCTCATATGTATGAAATATGGAGTGGCGCACCAGACCAATGAGATGAAGACGTCCGTTGGTCTTCTTGGCATGCTGAAAGCTCTCAACGATGTACCTCTCCTTGTGGAACTCGCGCTTCTTGATGGCAACATCGATGCGAACAATATCCTGCCAAACTATGCGACCAGCGCCAATGTTCAAGTGACTATACGCGGCTGTCAGGACCATCCATCACAGAATCCGCGTAACACGGAGTAACGCACCCGACCTCAGAGTTACCCATCAGCCCGTCGTTCAGCCCGACAGCAAGACCATGGGCCTCCAGCAGGCGGTAGTTATGCTTCTCGGCAATTTGGTCCATCGTGGTGGTGACGCCAGCTTCGACGGCATTGCCTTTCAGCCCAGGCTGCCGTGCGACTCCCCAGCCATCATGCACACTTTATGCACATACAATCAGCGTTCTGAGTAGCAGCCCGTGAGGTATTGCACACACATGAGACAAACTTTATGCTTGACTTGGACCATGTCGTAACAGATTGAACTATGAGTGTGGTCTATGCCAACGCAGGATGCAGGAGTTGCGGTAAAGAGATGAGGGAAATTGATGGGGTCCGACTATTCGCCGTCTCGTAACTGGCCGACTGGCCCAGCCCGCCGCGCCTCAATGACGCGCAGAGTTATTCCCGGCCAAGCACGTGCACCACGTGGAGTGTCAGGGTCTCGGCGAACTTCGGCGTGTCCTCCACCGCACCCCTGCGCTCCCACGTTCCTGCCTCCTTCAAAGCGTGTCTCCACCTTATAATGCCCTTCATCCCGGTCTCCTGCAGAAAGCTCGTTGCATACCAAAACGATTCGTCGGTAAATCTACGAAAGACATCCAAGGCTCATTACAACAGGTGCAAAACACGACGCCCTGCACCAGCTCCCGCGGTTGACTGGATACAGTACACTGCATTACAACTCCATCAACGGATTATGATGAGCTTGTTTCAATGCGCTTTATGAACGACATTCTGTCAAAACGCACGAGAATTAAGTTGTGTATGTTCCTTGACCCTGTTCAGTCGCAGCAGCGTAGGCGGATCTCTCAATGGTTCGACGAAATACCGGCGCCGTGTATGTTCATCCAACTTGGTGAGATGCATTCAAGCTTTCCTGGATGACGTTCCGGCAAGTCGGATTCCGTCTCCCTTATCATTCGGGTCTGATGACGTAGCAGGTTCTCCGCCAATTGCACCGCATGCTCATGATCAAGGCTATCATGTGAAGCACCTCGAGGTAGCTCATCAGATGTCCCAGGCTCTGGCTTCTGCCGCAGCACATCGGAGCTCGGGGAGATGGCTCTCCGGCGGGAAGCCGTTTCTATGTTCCCTCAGACTGGTCGACTTCATGATCTCTAGAGATCACACTAGGGTCACCTCGACAGATAAACACAGCGGCAACATGCTCCATCAGGAAACCCTGTCCGGGCCCTGATTTCGCCCTCGGCTTGCCCTTCTGGCCTTCTAGGCCGCACCACGTAGACCGGAGTTCTGCACCTGTGCTTCATCTGTATACCTCCATTGTATAAGAACTGGTATGGATTACCCTCCTCACCGCCATCTCGACACCAAATTTCCCTCTCGTTTCTAGGTACTACCTTCAACCATCTACGAGATGTCTACCGTGAGTGCTCCTTGACTCAACGCACCAATATCGGACACTAAGCCATGATATAGGAAGCGGCACCTATTGCGTATGTCACTGTAGCAGTCAGATCCCCTCACGTTAGGAGCTCATAAGCCCCAGATTCAAGCACCAGGCCGATGCTGATCACGTCGAGTGCTGGTTCGAAGATTCAACCCTCAAGATGTTTCTTCTCCTCACCGATGCGTCCTCCCGCTACTCGGACGGCATTGGCAAGAAGTTCACGAAGACGGAGTTCATTGTGTTGGACGGCGTGTTCTACTATAATGACTGGGCCGACCTGGTCGGCGTCCATGGCCTCACGTTTGGGGTTTTCACGCAAGGAGAAGATTTGATCGTAAACTTCCATCGCCTCACCACTTCCAACGCCGAGGAATTGATCGGTCAGTACAAGGGAAAGAAGCCCGATGTGAAAGACGCGATCGACATCGCAGGCACATGCACTTGGAGGTAAGCACTGGTGTCGTTCATTTCTCTGCTCGTATCTCACTGATGCTCCAGTGCGTGGGACGGGGTCACCGAGCTTAAGCAGAAGGGGAAGTCCCGCTAGGTGTAATACTCCCTTCTGCAACACTGTGAAGATCATCAATGTGGTAAATTAAAGCGAGTTGCTATTGTCCCGGAGTACCAATGCTGGCATACTGCTGTATCAGGCCGATGTCCGTCCTTACTTCCGGCTGTCTCATGAGAACACTGTCGTCGGGGAGGGATTGGAGTGGTATCAGCATTCCAGCTGCCGTAGAGTACTCAGAGGAGCCGTGTCAAAGGTTAAGGAGCTGCAATATTTGTCTAGTCTCTCGGTGAGAACTAGGTGCACATATCCACCTGCCGTCTTTCGTTCTGCGTGAAGTACCGTATGTAAGTGTGGTACCTAGAAGACCGGTGAGTGCCCAGATGGCTCTAGGGTGATGGACCAGCAGAGAGCTCTGCTGTGTCCTGCTGGACCATCTGCCTCTGCCGCTTTCTTGAATAGTGTCTCTTTCCCTTTCCCTTTGATTCCCCTCTGAGTACATGGCACGGTCTACAACGCACACTGCTTTCCAGTGCTGACATGTGAAGAGTACACTGCGAGAGCTCATCAGATGTCCCAGCTTCTGTCCTCTGCCGCAGCACATCCCGGGAGATTGGGCCTACGGTTCTCCGGCAGGGAGATTTTATCAGTCTTACTCAAAGCGGTTGACTACATCAATCCTCATCTACACAAAGACATCCCGCTGATGGTCACTTTGGCACACACTGGGCTGCGGCTGCATATCTGCCTTACAGAACACTGTCCGGATCCTGGAATCGCCGTCGATTGCCCTAACCCCTACACGGATTGAGTACGGGACACTGAGCATAGTTGAATGACTGGCACGCAATTGCTGTACACCGCAATACCGTTCATGACTTCTATCATTCCATGGCGATCCTTTCCAGGATAAGTAGCACCCAGTGTGGGAGCTTACTTTCCACTCTACGTACGCAACTGCAGGATACGACTTCAGCCCTCTGCAAGATGTCGGCACAGGTATGTCCTCTCTTCGGCGGTCGTTATGGTGTCACTCACTGTGCACCATAGGAGTTCAAGCCCCACAAGGACAGAGTTCTATAAACTCGTTCAGAGACATGAGAAGCTGATGTGGAGGTAAATAGGTTCAAGCACCGAGTCGATGCCGATCATGCTGAATGCTGGTTCGAGGAAACCACGCTCAAGATGTAGCTACTCCTCACCCAGGCGGCCAGGCCATCCCCTGGTATTCAGACGGAATCGGGACGAACTTCACGAAAACGGAATTTATCGTGCTAGATGGCGTGTTCCACTACAAAGAGTGGTTGAATCTAGTCGGAGTTCACAGTGTGAGATTTGTGGTGAACACGGATGCTTTGATAGGCGATTGCTCTGGGCAAACGTGCAAGGATCTTATCACTGCGGCTCGGTAGACTCCAACGCAAATTTCATTCTTTCATCGTATTCCAATTTTATTGCTTGGTATCGCAACTCAGCCTTACAATAGTGACCATCTCCTTCTGCCATAAGTCAGCGCTTCACATCAACGAGGATAAGGCGTTTGACCTACTCGGTTAATTCTTGTTGTCACCTATTTCTTGGCAGGAAACTTTGGCCTAGCGCTGAGACCGGTCGCGGGGGCAATTCCATATGGCCTGTCATGAGAAGGATGTGTAGTAGCGGCAAATGAACAGAGGCGAATGGCTACTCACTTGAACTTGCAAGTGCCTGTGACATTGACTTTCTTCGGCATAAAGTCGCCGGTGTAGTTGTCGATCCTGTACTGGCCCAGGCAAATGCCTTGACCCAGACCGCCATCCTGGCCAACGAAGAAGTTGCAGGTAAACTTGTTGCCCGTGCGTGTCGCCTGGAACTTCACGGGGTGTTTAGGCTTGGGATGATCCAGGCCGCTGAAATCGTCGTAGTAGAACCTGCCCTCATCCATGACAAGGAATGACGAAGCAAGATCGCCGGTGCCGTCATAGCCTTCGCAATCGTGCCACTCGCTGTCGTCTGGATACATAAGAATGGTGATGCCGTCCTGCAGAACTTCCATCTGGAAGCCTTCGACGGTAACGCTGTTCTTGAACCTGTCTCGTCGATCAGTCATTCACATCCTGGATATCAGAGGCAAACGCGTACTGGGGATCCTATAAGAAGAACACTGTTAGCTGAATTTACCTTGTGCCAGTGGCAGAACTCACTGAGCTGGCGGAGGTCATGATGTTCCTGTCTTGAGTCGGGTCGTACGGTATGTCGTTCCTGTGGTTCAGGGGTCTTGTTGGATGCGCCTTGAGCGAGGGAACCTACTACCACTATATATCCTTCTGGGACGATTGTCGAGAAACGGCACTGTCGGCTGCCAGAGGAGCACCTGCATAGGAGCACCTGCATAGGAGCTCATGGATCAACGGTGATCAATTCGGCCGCAGACTCAGCGTTTGCTTCTAGCGTGAGGTTCATGCAGGACAAGAAGACAGTGATGCCGGTCCTTGAGAAAGAGAAGACCAAATGTGTTTCCTTAAGTGGCTCCACAACCGCAAGAGGGTACAGAATTCGACGTCTTTATTGGGTTGTCATACGTCAGGAGACGTGAATCTCACCTAAATGTAGTATAGAAGCCAAAGCGTCGGAACCGGTGGTCCCAGGGGCCGAGCGCCGGTGGTTTGCGGGGAGACTTGTGATTTGTATTGCCATTGTCATTGTTCAGTAATATCGTAGCAGTGAGGTGCAATCAGAGCAACTGTGCTTCCGTCATCTGATACACCGCGCCTGCGGATTCAGCCAGAAACACATGTTATCATACAATGCTTGCCGGCCGAGTCTGCCGAAGACCAGGGGAATGTACAATCAAGACGAGGGTTAGAAATGTAGTAAATAACATCGATAGAACGCTGGCGAGCCAGCAAGAGGACGACAAGCTTGGGAGAACAGTCATATTGCGCCTAGTACCAAGGACAGCGGTGGATTGCATGAGACCAGGCTGGATGCAGTTCCGAATGTCAGAAGGCCGGAGGACGCGAAACGCCGATGACGGATCATGGCCCGGGCCCTTTCATGCACGGACCGGTCATTCCTCTCGAGTCCATCCAACGTTGCTCATGTCCAATCCGGGTCACTGAGCTCCTGGAAACACCAGATCGGGACACATTGATAAGGGGGGTGCATCCATTTGAATTTGCCTACAGCACCGATTGAATTGCTGAACGCTCCAAGCAACGCTTTGGGACCGATCTGCAGAGGAGGCTTCGAATACGGCGCTGGCATAGCTTTGAAAGATCTCGCTCTGAGACCGGCGGAGCAAAGCTCTTATATGTACAACACTGGCACCGCGGCGTTGTAGGATGGACCGGCCTTGAGGGAGCAGTCGAATGATGCCGAGCCGCCGGCTCAAGACGGCAGCGTCATGAAGTAACATGCCGGGCTGTCCACGGCTCCCTTCCTCGAATCATTGCAAGACAAATGGATAGATGAAGTTGCAAGTGCTCTGTCCTGATCTGCAGGTATATATACATACCATCGGCACCGATGTCGTACTCTCCCACTGGTGTCGTGGCTAGTAACGTCTGCGCGCGCCGCCTCACAGAGGAATCCACCCGCATCTCCCCGCTCCTGTCACGCAGCAGCCCGACATCTACAGTACTCATTGTACGGCTTTTCAGCTTGATATCACTTGCAGACCCTGTCAGCCCTTATGTAGGATACAGTATAGTGATCTCTTGGCAAGCTGATTAAGCCGTAGTCTCGCAAGGGCGACAGTGTTCTGAAAGGGAGGACCAAGCCCAAATGGCAGGGAGTCTCGATGGGAAAACACGGCCATCTACCTTCTTCCCGCTTCCATGGGTTCCTACAAGGACAGAAAGTACCCGGAAAGGGACCAAGAGTGAGATCAGTAAGGCGGACCAACAGAGGTGGGCATCTTGCTAAGAGGTCGTAGTACACCCGTACTGTTGCACAAGCTCAGTCTGAGGGTGACTCTGGACAGCTTTACACACAAGCTTCATTGATTGATGGTATCGCCTCGCCTCCGCCTCCGCTGCAGAACTACACCATGCTGCACCAGACGAAACAGGGCTCCCTCTGTGAACATAAACACATCTGGACAGCTGTCTCAGCAAGAGTTGGATTGGCTACGGCGAGATTCTGACCTACAGCTGTAATCCACCTGCTAGTAAGTCGTTCACCTATTTCCCTCCCGGAAACTTCGGCCTAGCGCTCTCCTCAGTAACACCATGTCCAGAGCTTACATTTGGCCTACAAATCAGAGAATCTTTAATAACAAGCACGAGCACATGTAGAAGGCGACTCACTTGAACTTGCACTTCCCGGTGACAATAACCTCCTTGGGCATGAAGTCGCCCGTGTAGTTGTCAATCCTATACTGGGCCAAAATGCGGTTCACGCTGTTGTCCGGACCGCTCCAGAAGGTGCAGGTGAACTTGTTTCCCTCGCGAAGCGCTCGGTACTTTACACCGTCCTTGTGTGCAGGATGATCCAGGCTGTTGAAGTCGTCGTAGTAGAACCTTCCCTCGTCCATGACGAGGAACGAGCTGGCAAGCTTGCCGGTGCCGTCATCGCCTTCGCAATCATGCCACTTGCTGTCGTCAGGATACATAAGAATGGTAATGCCACTCTTCAGGGCTTCCATCTGGAAGCCTTCGACGGAGACGCTGTTCTTGAATCTGTTCCACCCATTAGTTATGTAGCGGACTATGGCAGAGAGAAACGCGTACTGAGCCTCCTACAGTATAGATGCGATTAACAGAACCGTTATATATATATCATTGAAAGTGTAGAGTGCTAACCATGTCGGCCGGCGAAGTCATGATGTTCTGTGATATACCGTTTCTGATGTTCAGGGTTAGGCGTCGTGTGGTTGAACGCGTCTCGTACCGAGGATACCGTCGTTGTTATATATCTTTCCGGAACGAAGGTCCAGAGACTTCGTTTCAAACTAGATAACAAGTGCCTTCTATTGGTCCCACAGGGTTTTGGCACCACCTTTCGCTCTTGCTTCTAGCGTGAAGTTCATGTAGGACAACAAGAGAGCGATGCCGACTTGGGAATATGCCATGAGCAATGTTTCCTGGTAGAGCCTCTCTTCCGCAGGACAGTACCCCATTCCCTGATTATCGTGGTGCATACTACGTCAGAAGACACTGTAGCCGTCTACATATAGCAGACAACCCCTGGCCTCGGCACCGGCGATTCCGGGGACCGACGGCCGATGCTTTGCGGGGAGGCTGCGCCTCGTACTGCTATTGTCCTTACTCGGTCATGTACAGGCAGCAATGTACAACTGGAACTGTATTGCTTCTGTCATATGATACCGTGCTGATTCGGATAAGTTAGAGCAAGTATTGTAGAATTGTTGCCAGGAGAGTCTGTCCGGGGGGCCGGGAGAGTCTGTCCGAGGACCAGGGAGCTGCGAAAGGTACGAGGCACCAAGGCAGTAAATAGCTGGGGCGCCAATTACAGGAGGACAAGGATCAAAGAGTAGTGAGACTGATTAGCACGAAGCTGTAGCGGTGGACTGCAGACGAGGGGTTGCTGGATGGATGGACTTCTGGGCGTTAAAAAGCCGCCGGAGGACGTGAAATGCCGATACCGCCGGATCATGGCTCACTCCATGTCGGGTCATTCCGGGTCATTCCATGGGACATTGATAGATGTTCCATTCCGGGTAACTGATCCTCTTGGCAACTGCCAACAACAGACCAAGACATGTTGAGAGAGACTGACAAGGATTGACTCAAGGATCGGAGTGAAGCGGCGAAGAGCACCAAGCCATTATTGCGAGGGCTGGGCGCCAGGCCCAATACCCCTGAGGGCGGACTTCGAAGTTCGTCGAGTATCAGAGTGCATGTTTCGACACTTGTCATCACAGAGCCAGCGGGGAATCCTCCGGATCAGCGGGGGTTTCTCTGGGGGAGAGGCAACAGTCGAGGAAGAGGGCCCACCGGCTTGAGAATGAGATGACAGTACAATGAGATAGCACGCGGAGCGGTCACTCCCTCCATCCACAAACGCGCAGACAACTGACAGCCGCTGGCACCAGGGCCTTCAGGTGATGAAAGACTCCACAGTCTTTATGGCCCTGATCAGGCATTTTGATCCATGACCAGCTTGGACTTAGACCCTTGCATCTCCAAGCACACTGCGTTGCAGACCCACTCTGAGTTCACATTCATTTGCACCAGGGCATATGTCACGTGTCATTTGTTGACCTTGATTGCGTGCTTGATTGCGCCCCTCTCCCTCCCGGGGATAAAAGGGTCCCCCTTTGCATCCAACTGGCCGCTCCTCAGTGAGTTGCCCCTCTTCCGTCTTCCCTTTTGCTAACTTACTGTCACAGATAATAGCTTATAATTACTTATATATATACAATTACTATAGAGCAGTTAGAGCGATATTAGGTATAGCTAGCCATCATGAATATGAATGCTGTTGGCGGATGCTGTAAATATGTCAAGTGGCACGTCACCTGCCACTTGACACATGTCACCTGACACAAGCTTGACCGGGCCCTCAGACTTGTTTCAGCACCTGGCAAGTCTAATATACCTCCGGATGGGTCTTGAAACCAGACCCACCAGACCCACACCTGTCATAATGACATTGAACCCTGCGCAGATGACAGGCATTGCCAACTTGACGCAGGTAGTTACAAGGCCTTCCCAGGGGCCTTTCACCTGACAGCCCTGACGGGAGTGCTAGGGCCTGCCCAGCCCTGAACATAGGGCTGCGCGACTGTAGATGTCCTTTCTTGAGCTCCGCGCAAGCCGGATAGAAGATATAACCTGTGCTGTCCTGGCCAGTCGGGCAAGTAGATGAACAGTACTTACATCGACACCGATGTCGCGCAATTCCGCGGGTGTCGGGCCTAGTAACGCGCGCTGCATCGCCTCGCACCCGAACCCCTCCGTCCCTCATCCTGTCATTCGTGGCTCCACCAACTTCTCCTCGCTCCTCAGCTGGCAGCCCAGCTATCCAGTCTTTCGTACCGCTTAACGGCTCCATTTTTGGTCACCTACAAACCGTATTCAGCTCGATCATCGGCCTTTAAGGCCGACTCAGGCATGCATCGCTCTCGGCCCTGCTTGACTGCCTCCAGCCTCCGCCTCCTGTTATGCCGGGTCGACGCGCCCGGACAGCCGTTTCGGTAAAGACTGTTGTCATCGCCGGTCTCCCATTCTTGCCAACTCCTGTATGACTTGCTTCCAACATGCCCATGCGGACGGATCGTAGGGATGCAGTGAACAACCATGCGTGCCGCAATTTTGAATCGTAGACATCCCGTCTACAACGGATCTGAAGACATCAGCTCCGCCCTGTTTTCCAGTACAAATACAGGAGAGTACAGTCTTCCGACAGTTACCCAGCCCACACCATTGTATCCAGTATGCTCGCTCTCACTGTCATCCTAGCCTGCCTCGCTTGTACGGCGCTTGCCGCCCCGCACATGCCCTCCCGGACGGTGCAGAAGCGCGAGCCTCACCCGGCCGTCCTCACGCTGCCCACTCCCGGAACTGAGTTTTATGTGATGGTCGAGAGCAACTACCCGGTGGGATACTTCGAGTTCCCATTTGTCATGACGGACGGGGTACGTCTTTCCGGTCAGATACCAGGGCTGTACGACGTCTAATGCCGAATCTGTCCGTTTGTAGGAAGATCTGTCTCCCTACGCGAGAGTCGTATTCCAGAACAGCACCGGCATGTATCCGGTCGGAGAGAATGTTCCGGGATACAACGCCTGGACATTCGAGGCCATTCTGAAGAGCAGCCTGACCTATATTTCCGTCGGTGATTACAGTAAGATCTAGCCATCCACCCGAGATTACAACAAGCTGATGTCCATTATCTGTGCAGCACTAATCGTACAAGAGGGAGATCCGTCAACCGGAGAGTGGAACGGGCCCGTGGTATCGGTCAACGTCTCTGTGTATTCCGAGATTTGTGGCTCGGACCCGACCTGCTGCTGGTCCTGCACGACATGATCTGCGAACGATCGCGTTGGCTCCTGAAACCTCTATTTATTTATAGTTTCTTCCTTCACCGGACAGTATGCAAAGGAAGGGAGAATCTGTTGCTCCAGTTTTGCAAGCTTTGTAATACAGTAAACCATGTTTGCATCGTTGCGGCTTGCCCTACCCGAGCGATTGTAGCGCCATCCTCGGAGATGTTATTGAAACATCGTGGGAAAATCTGGCGGTTGGGCCGGACCTCAATCATTATGGGGCGTTCCATCTCTGAGATAAGTACTGAATGCAAATGACTCCCCTGGTCGTCGAGGCTGTATGGCGATAATCATGGCGAATCATGGCGGTCGGGCACAGCGAGGACGGGACGTGGACACAAAAGTGTCGGCAGACTCGGAGGGCGGAGGTGATTCCCGCACGGCTGCTTACGTTGCTTATGACGGCTAGGGTCCTCCTTCACCTCAGCACGATTACACCATCAACCTTGCTCATTGATTCCAGGCAAGGCAGGGCAGTCTCCGCATTGATCTTCTTCTGCGCCTCATCATCGGAGAAAGTAGTGTGCGACTGGAGCGATAGGGCATATATAAAGATGGCGACGAGTCGAACGGCATCCTTCAACAATCAACCCCCATCGACCTGAGTATTATACACCGACCAAAGCACCAACCAGCCACATGAAGGTCATCATCGTAGGATCCGGCGTAGCTGGCCCAGTTCTGGGTATGCTATTGAAACATAAGGGGTTCGATCCAGTCGTTTACGAGCGATCGACTCACCGCGGAGGAGGCATCACCGTTGTCCCCGCTCCCCAAACGTGCGCCTTCCTCACATCTCCGCCCTATCAATGCTGACCATCGTCCCAGATTCCGTGTCTTCAATATTCTCGGTCTTGCGGAGGAGCTCCTCTCCATCGGGGCTCCGATCGATTCCATCATATCCTACTCCGTCCTCACCTCCCCACCCACCGAGCTGATGCGAACCGACGCGCCGAAGGAAGTCCGCTTCTCTGAGGGATGGCCGATCATGGGCATCGCGCGCGACACGTTCGTCAAGTGGATCATCTCGAAAGCCGAGGAGCGTGGCGTGCCCATCATCTTTGGGAAGGGAGCGAAGGATGTGCACGAGGTGGAGGACAAGGTCATAGTCACCTTGACGGACGGGAGCGAGGATGAGGCGGACTTGGTGATTGGTGCGGATGGGCTGCACTCGAGGGTCCGGGAGATCCTCTTCGGAAAGGACGAAGCAGACTTTTGCAAGCTGATTGAGGTACGCTATATTGTCGTTTTAGCGGATTGCTAGATGCTGAGGTGCTTTCCAGATTGGTGGCCATGCAAAGACACCTGAATCACTCCTCCCCTACAAATCCACCGCACTTCACTGGTACGGCTCCGGTATCCACCTCGTATCCTTCCCAATCAGCCACGACGGCTCCGAGCGGATGTGGGTCTGCACGATGGCCGAAGAGAAGGAGGCACACGAAACCTGGCACGCCCTCACGCGCGAGCAGCTACACGTAATCATGAAAGACCTTCCGATGTTCAACGACCCGCATTGGGCGGGCGCGCCCAAGGACCTCATCACGAACCACTCGCATTTTGTCAAGTACGGCTTGTATGACCGACCGCCGCTGGAAAAGTGGCACAAGGGCCGCATCATCCTCGCTGGCGACGCTGCACATCCTACGAGCCCGCATCTCGGGCAGGGCACCAATCAGGCTATGGAGGATGCCTACCACCTTGTGCGCGTCCTTTGCCAGTTCAAGGACAGGAAGACGCCGCTCGAAGATGCACTCCGAGAATACGAGAAAATCAGGCTGCCCCGCGTCAGCGCGCTGGTGAAGCAGGCGCGGAAGGAAGGCGAGCTGAGGGTCGTCATTGGCAAAGAGGCGTGCGAGAAGCGGGATGAGGAGCTGAGGAAGGGATTCGATCGGGAGGCGTTGCAGCTTTACCGCGAAGCTACGCATGGACCGTACACGGGTGAGAGCGCTATCTAAGGCTTTCCGATGATAATTGTACTGTAGACAGTGGGTCACTGGTGATGATTAACAATAACGAACACGTGACGGTCAAAATCGTGGCTGGATAGTCCCACCTTAGCCAAGGCACCAACCAGGCGATGGAGGATGCTTACCACCATGTACGCGGGCTGTGCAAGTTTCGAGATGACAAGAACTCCTTGAGGAAGCGATCATCGAGTATGCGCAGATCAGGCTACCCCAAGTGAGCGTGAAAATAGAGTAGGTGCGCCAAGAAGGCGAGCTCAGAGTCGTATGCAGCGTGACCAAGAGCTGAAGAAGGGCTTTGACCGAGAATCACTCAATTTCTATCGTGGGGCCACCCGTGGACCGTATGCAGGCGAGGGTGAAATTTGAGATTCCTCTGCACTGTAGACACGATTGACGATAGATTAGAAATATAAGTACACTAGGGTAGACATACAGAATTCTCACTTGGAAAGGTTGTTCGTACTGGCTTAGAGTCCTGGCTACTTGTCACCTTTGCCCAACAGTACACTCAACCTTTTCACGGCTCGGCCTGCAATGGGCAGCGACCTACTGGGCGGCCCTCCGAAACTTGCTTCGACCAAACTCAGTCGAGCAGTCACTTCCAGTCTTTGGACCTCCGTCCTCTTGAGGGCTCCGGCGAATGGGCTGACGCCGAGCTCCAGCAAGGTTGCTGTCAGCTCAGGCAAGCCATCATCAATTTCTGTCGCTTCCGATGTGTGGAAGCCTGAAATTCCCATGGCTTGCGCCGACTCGCTGCTAGGTCGGTGGACCGACGTCGTAGAGGAGACGGTTATGGTGCTGAGACGATGATCCAAGGGAGGACGCGAGAGGTCCCCGTCAGCGATGTCCTCGTCTCGACCGGCAATGAGAGGGAATACAGTCTCGTAACACGTGTTGCACGCTCTTGCAGGTCTTTTCGGCGGTTCTTGCGAATTCGAATGGGCAACGAAGAATGTCTAGAACAATTGAATTAGCATGTACAGGATCGTGAATATGGCGCGGATTCACTTTGGTGGAACAGTCTGCGCAGACTACTGAACCGCATAGCCGGCAGTGATGTCTCCATCGAAGAACGGTCCAAGGCTTGCCACAACGCATACATGCTGGCGCTTTCTGGTCCGGCACCCACACGGCAGGAACGAAGTGATCCACTCTCTGCCGATCTGGTTCGGCAGGTAGCGCTTGCAGTGCCAAGCGTAGATGACGTGTCGAAGTCGACGAGGTCAAGGTACTGAGGGGTCGGCTGAGAGTTTGAAGGGAGGACAAGAAGATTGCCTTGGCTTCGCGAATCGCATCTAGCCAGGCTTGACAATCCACTTTCGAGCCTGAGGTAGTTCAGCAAGTGTATCTCGATGAGATACGCAACTGCTTACCCGCATATACAGCGAAGCTCTCCTGCGGACTGAGGATCTCAAATCGCCGTCCATCCTCACGCTGTTCCTCAGCTCCACCTCCCACTACGGTGACATCTTGCAAGCTCAGCTTGCCCTGATATCTCCACTTATCGGATTCCGCCATTCCTTCCTCGCCCATCCTTCTAATTTGTGCGTCATTACCACTTTTGCTTCGCCGCCGCGCCAATGGGGGCCTCGCGCCCAGCCACTTTTCATCGGCAACTCGGCTGAAGTAAAGGATGCAGTCTGTAAACAGCAAGAACTCACGCGGCTCTTCACTCTTGGGACCCTCCCGTATCAGTGCGCCACGCTTGATAAGTCGACGTCCAGGTGAGATGAGAGGGAATGGCAGGTTGACGCATGCCCGCTGCAGTGCCAGCGCCGACAATGTCAAGGAGTGTTCGGCAAGCGCACGGTCCAGCGTTTCAGCAGCTTGGTTTTACGTCAGGCTGTCATATATGCGGCTATGAGATGCTCACTTTTCGATACCATCACAAATACCCGTCGCAGCTGCTCTGTTTCGTCGTCGGTAGGATCGGAACAAGCCACAAGATCCTTCAGGAGAAGCAGATATCGAGGTACTCGTTGAACGCAGGTGAGCAGCCAAGCAACAAGGGTCATATGTCCGCATTTTGGATCCTTCTCTCTGTCGGCCAGCCAAGCACGAAAGACAGGAGATGTCGCTTGCAGGTGCGAGATTGTGGACATCGCAGATGGGAAGTTGGCAACGAACGGCCTGTACATCGACAAGTACGGGAAGTGTGATCGCATAACGTAGGACAGTGCTGGCGGGACGGGTTGGATCGGGTCGCTCGGGGAGACCGCTTCAGTCAAGCTTCGTAGGATGGCTCGATGCAAATTCCATATGTCGATGAAGTTGGAGAACATCGCGTTTAGGTCGTCTCGTGTCACCAGCGGTCGGCGAGACGTTTCCAAAGACTCCATCAGCGGGATGAGGAAGTGCTGCTCGACGGTCAGACAGCCTATATAACACACAAAGAAGACACACACACCTCATAGATGAGATCAAGCCCAGCGACATACGACTTCTCTGTGTCAAGCAGCTCCTTGACGACCTTGAGCCGCTTGAGCGCCCGCCTCTGGTGACCCTCATCGATGGACTCCTGCTGCCTGCTGCTCCTCCTACTTCTCGGCCCTTGTCTCCTCGGCGACCTTGGTATAGCCGGGCTGAGCGGGCTGAGGCCTGAAAAGGAGGACGATCTTGCTTGCTCAGACAGGAGGCGCGTCGCCGCTGGCGGGCGCGAGGACAAGCTGGAGCCTACGCTCGACCCGGGCTCGTGCGACTGCGACTGCGACTGCGCCGCGACGTCGTCAAACGACGTGACGCTGCTGACTGCGGACCGTGGGACATTGGACGGGGCGGACGCGGTGGACAGGCGGCGAAAGGAGATGGGCGGCCGTAGGGACGGCTGGCGCAGCGTTGCGAGCGTGTCGTCCTCTGCGTCGCCAGGGTAGCTCGCCGTGCGGAGGTGCGAGCGGGGGAACGTGATCCCCGCCGCGTCCGCCGAGCTGGGCTCAGAGATCGACATAAGTGGCTATTGTCACAACAGGCATGCGGGGTAATGAAAGAGGCGGGGAGATAGAGAGATAGACTAGCGGTCGTCAAGGGGTACCAGTCGTCTTTATCGCTGCTATGCCCCTCTTCGGCTCCCTCTCTAACAGAAGCACCCCTGACGACAGCATTCCTGAATGGGCAACTCCTGACTCCTCTTTCAGCATTGCCTCAGTACAGCCCGATCGTTGTATACACATCATTTGCATACATAGACCTCCTCCGAGGACCTGATCGATGAGTATCATGGGTCCAGTACAGCGATTCGTGGCGTTCCTCCGAAACATCCTGGCATCTAAACATGCCCGACCCAACCCGCAACACGAACAGAATAATATTGCATAGGGAATAGGTGTACACAAGGATCGCATGTATGCAGCGCTAGTGGCTCTCGCTCATCTCGGCCAGCCAGTTCGCCATCTACAAGCCAGCAATCAGCCCATCGTTCGCATACACAGAACAAACGAAAAACGCACCTTGAGCGCACCCTGCCTGAGGCTCTCTCCCGCATTCTGCACATCTGGATTGGCCATGACGCGTCCAATCACGTCCCTCGCGGCGATCTCGACATTGGCGAGCGTCTCGTTCGTGTTTCCCAGGATCAGCCCACCGCCCGGCGAGCGCGGGCCCATCTCGTCCTCGTCCTCCCGGCCGAAGTACTGGTTCGAGCTGATAGACGTCGCGCCCGTGAACTGGGACAAGCGGGCTTGTGCCTCAGCTTGCGAGCTGGGATCGTACGCGTTCCGTCCGAAGTACATATCGGAGGAAATGGCCTTCTGGGTACCGAACTTCTCCCTCGCATACCTCTGCTCATCTGAGTTGCACAGGTTAGTTGAAATTCTCCTGCGGTGACGCATACATACCAGGATCGGGCGTGGCAGAGGCGCTCCGAGTGCTAGAAGCTGCAGGCGCGGCAGACCCTGTGCCACCCGCAGTCTGTCCAAACCCAAGGCGAGCTATGCCCATGCCGAGCCTGTTGACCTCGATGCTGTCCTTCTTCCCATGCAAGCTCGTCGGGCCGCCGAGCGTGGGCTTCGGTGCAGCCGCAGACGTGGCCGTCTCTGTTGTCGCAGCGGCAGCGGCAGCGGCAGCACGGGCCTTCGACTCGTCCTCCTCCTTCTTCTGGTCATACCCCAGCCGCTTGATACGCTCCTCCTCCTCCTTGGCTTTCCGCTCCGCCTCCTCAAAGTTGATCGGCGCACCCTTCCTCGCGCCGAGCTTGGACGCCTTCGCATGCGCCGGCCCCGAGCTGGCATTTAGCCGGCTCGCGCCGAGCTTGGACGGCCGTGCTCCAGCGCCACTGCCAGCAGAGGAGGTGCGTAATGAGTTGGACGTGACTGTGCGAGGGGCCGCGGGGATAGCAGGCGTGCCGGACGGCGTCGACGCGGGTGATATTGCCGGTGTGGACGCGGCGGACGACCCGGCGGTGGCGGTATTGCTGACGGTGGACAGGCTGCGGCCGACACCCGGTAAGCCGGCTTTCAGGGAAGGCATGGATGGCTTGGGCGAGGGCGTTGCCGGCTTGTCCCAGGAGGTGAAAAAGTCTTCCTCGACGGCTGGCGTCGCTTTTGGTGCCGCATCTGCCATCCCGTCGACGTAAATACGATCAGGGAATCTGAATTACGTGAGACGCGGTTGCAGGATGTATGCGCGAAGCGTACCGCATGACGTCCTCCTTCACCCTCCGTGAAAGCTCGTCCTTGTACAACCCCGCGACCCTGCTCGTGTACTTGTTCTTCACATCCGAGTCACTCAACACCGACGATCCGCCATGCTTCGTGAAAAACTCGGTCGCGGAGCCGTTCCCACCAATCTTCATGTTGCGCATCTGGCCGAGCTGCCACCCGTCGAGGTTGGTGGACCTGCACGCGCGGCATCAGAGACCCGCTCGCGCTGCCTAGCCTGCATACACATACCGCACAAAGCTGATGTGCACACCCATGTTCCTGTGCACGCTCGAGCAGTCCAGGCAGATGTACACGCCGAACGTCACGCTCGCCCAGGTGGGGTTGCGCGCCTGGCAGTCGAAGCACATCTGCGGCGGGCGCAACGCGTCAGTCAGTCAGTCAATCAGTCGGGCCTGCACACGACTCTGGCAGGACAGCGCACCTTGTTGCCTTTTTGCGATTTGAGCACCTTGAACACCTCGTCGCGCTCCTGGTGCGATACGACTGTTGTTTCGGCCATTGGGAGCGGGGAGTACAGGGAGGGAGGTGGATGTATGCTGGGTATACAGTAGCACTAGGGAAAGGGACTTCGGCAAAGGCTCAGAGTCAAAGGGGCGGTGGCTTCCGTTACACGTTCTGCTCGCAGGAGCGGAGGCTTTCTCCCTATAGGCGCCGACCATCTCCGTCTTCATGCATCTCGTAGGACGCACTTGCTGGGGCCGTTGCATTTGTTGCCAAATATTTCTCTCAGCTGTCTTATTGCTTACACCGAGCATCTCTGTGCCTGCGCTTCTCCAGCCGCGTATCGACCTTGCCATAGTCCTCGCACAAGTGAAAACGGATCCAATTATTGACCAGGTCTTATTACGAGTTTGCATATCCCGAATCTGCTCTTCCTGAAGCTCTTCTAATTTCCGACATTCTGGGATACTTCCCGAACTTAGCCTTGGTCTCAACCTTCCGATGAGCCTTGCGTTCTTGGATGACGTGTTCGGCTCCGAGTGCACCGTAGCTCCGCCACCGCCACACTTTCATGAGGCCGACGCGCCCCGCGCCGCGATGCGACATCTCACACGGCCGGTTCGCACCGTCTGCAGGCATATCACATCCTCCCCACGCTCCGTCCATCGTCGAATGCCCGCAGCGCGACAGGGGCACCGCCCTAAGACCTGAGCTAGCCCTTCTCCCCCTCCCAGCAGCCCACAGCAACATTCCCGGCACCGCGCCGCACGCCGGGAATGTCATGTTTGTCAACATTACATTGCGCTATGCCCGGCGCGGACACGCCCATCCCGCACATTGGGTACGGAATGAGGCGCTCCTACGATCCGCACGGGGGGAGACGGGCACGGCGCATTGGGCAGCGCGGGCTATGGCTCGGCTCAGAGAGTGCCGGAGCGCGGTATATAGACCGCTGGACGGGGGACCGACGGCCAGCCATCCCCCTTCCCCCGTCCCTCCTCACCCCCCTCTCCCGCCCCGGTCTCACTACCCTACCCCGCCCGCTAATATTCCAACTACCCACTGTCATTTCCCCCACCCCCACCCTACCGTCACTCCATTCCATTCCCCACCTCATTAATCTCCCTACGCCATAATGTACTGCCTCGCCCTCCTCGCACTCCTCGCACTCTCCCTCCCCGCGCAGGGCAGCCCCCTCACCCGGCCAGCACACAAGCTCCAGGGCTCGCTCGCGCGCGTCGACACCTGCGCAAACGTCGACCAGGGCGTGCTCACCGACGGCAGGACAGAATGTGCGCTTTCTCGCCCTTGCCTTCCTCTGGCCCAAGCTGACCTGGACTACGCAGACGGACTCCTCACAGGCTGTCTGTGCCACTCCACCCTCTCCCGCTTCTCCCTCCTCTCCCCAGCCCTGCGACGCGCCGCCCGCTCGCTCGGCGCAGAGCAAGCCAACGCCCTCCTGGAGTCGCTCATCGCCGCCGACCCCTCGGCGCGGTCCTGCGAGTACCCGCCTCACGCGTTAGCGGCATGCGCGAGGGAGGACGTCTGCGGCTGGGTGTGCGAGGCCGGGTACGATGCCTGCGAGGGCGCGTGTGTACCCAGGGGGAAATGCGGCCAGCAGCCCACTGCCGAGGCTGAGCCCGCCGCCGACCCGGACGCCGAAGTCGAGTCAGAGGAGAAGCCGGAAGAGGCAGCGCACCTCCCCGCGCTCGTCTTCCCCCCGCAACAGCACCACTGCGCAAAGGGGTACATCGCGTGCCCTGCCCCCGGCCCGCGGCTTCCCTCCCAGCAACTCCGCCGCACATTCCCCTTCCTCACCCCTGCCTCGCCCAATGCCGTTTCCTCCGACTCGCACAGGCTCAGCGTCGCCCCAGGCTCCGCGTCCAACGGCGGCGGGAGCGGGAAGGAGATGAAGCCTAAGCCGGCTATGCTGCGCCCCGCCCAGCCCGACGCCGCCTTCATATGCGTCGACCCCCAGCGGGACAGCGAGCACTGCGGCGGGTGCACGTTCTCGGCCTCCTCCCCGACCTCCTTCGGCACCTTCGCCGGCTCGGACTGCTCGAGCGTCCGGGGCGCGCTGAGCGCCAGCTGCCAGCTGGGCAAGTGCGTAGTGGAGAGGTGCAAGCATGGGTGGGACCTTAATGCCACGGGCGGGTGCACGAGGAGGTACAATCTCAGCAAGGGCCAGGTGAGGCTCGGCAAGGTGGACATGCCCTGAGCTGTCTTCCTCCGCCCGACGACTTCCACTTCTTTGCTCCTGCGCTGCCCTCTCGGGCGGCTCGTCTCGCGCTTCTTCTCTTGCCCCGGACGCGAACGGACGGACGGACACCCCCACTTCTCTTCTCTTCTTTTTCCAGAACCCTGCAGCACCCCCACTCAGTGCACCCCCTGTATCCTTACCCCTCCCAAGGGCCGTTCCAACACCTCCTAAAATCCCAAAATCCCAAAATCCTGTACGCAGCCCCCGGTCCCGGGAGCAGCGAGCTCACTGTTTGTAGCGTAGCGTTGTTGCCTAATGTAGCCATATTGTTTTGGGGCCTTCGGCCTGCTTTTATTTCGTATGTGTCGTTGGTGCTTGTGAAGCACGGGGGAGGCGGTGGCCGGGAAGGTGGCTGCTTTGCCACAGGCAGAAGGAGTGTGGTAAGAGGCGGTGCTGACGGGGGCACGTGATTCCAAGGACTCCCGTGTGCTGCAGGGACGAGCGCCAGTCCGATGTGCAGCATTGATACGACACAATATCGTCACCTCGCCTCCCCAGCCAGCGATTGTCTGGATGATCTAACGGCGGTATGGCCTGGCAGCGGTACGTCCTTCTCCCGCTCCTGTGCATCCCATGCTGTCCAGTGCTGACAAGTGCACTGTATGCGCGTCGGTCGGGCAGGGACGACCCGGCGCTCCCCACCCAACCCGCGCGGCTCGCCTCTCCACGGCTGAGCTCGCCCTTCCTCCCCTCTCCGGGGTTCACCACCTCCTCCTCCTCCTCCAGCGCCACCCAGTCCACCACGCACGCCTACCCCGCGCCGTCCTACTCGCACCCGCGGACCTCCTACACCTCCTACGCGCCCCCCACCGCGAGCGCGAGCGCCTACGCCTACCCGACCCCGCCCTCCGCCGCCTACTCCCTCTCAGCAAGCGTCACAGCCCGCCTCGCCCTCGCCCAGCTCACCCCTTCCCCCGCCCTGCTCAACGCCAACGCCCCGCATACGAGGTATGTGAGGTTGAGGGTTGTCGGACAGGGACAGGGGTGCGCGGATGTCGCGGCCAGGGGAGAGGGCGGGAGGGTCGCCGTTGGGGGGAAGGACGGTGCGTGTCTGCTTTGCTCCGCACTTGCCTGCCAGGACGCTGCAGGGCCGGCGCGCCCGAAGGATGAGCGGCACATGCTGCATGACAGGTGCTGATACAATGGAACAGTGCTGAAGATCATCAAATTCACCAACCGTCTCCCGGCAACCCCCCTCCCCTCCTCCCCCTCCTCCCCCCCAACAACAACCGCCACCGCCTCCCACCCCTCCTCCTCGAACCCGCTCGCCCACCCCCAGCCAGTCCAGCGCTCCCTCTCAGACCGCGGCCACTCCCGCCGCGGCAAGTCCAAGGTCGTCGGGCCCGGAGGGAGCACGGCGGAGGAGGTGCTGAATGTTTGGAGTGGGAGCAAGCTCAGCTTGGTCCATGGCCTGCAGGATGTTGCGTGGGGGCATCAGAGTGCGTCTTTCTTCCCACTTCACTTGCCCTCCTTCCTCCTCACTGCTTCCCCCCCCCCCCCCCCCCCCCCCCCCCCCCCCCCCTCCGCCGCCTGAGCCCGTCCTCCGCCCTCTCGCTCGCGCATCTGCTCATCCCTCCCCCCTCACAGACTACTCCGAAAAACTAGTAACAGCACACGTGCAAGGCGACTGCATCCTCTGGGACCTGCAAAAGACAGGGAGCAAGGTCGAGACCTTCCTGCACGAGCACGCCCGGGGCCGCGGGGTCGTCCGCGTCCAGTTCTCCCCGAGGCAGAGCCACTTGGTGCTCAGCGGGAGCATCGATGGGACTTGTAAGCTCTGGGTGCGTCCTCCCCTCTCCTCGGTACTCGACACCCTTCTGCGCCTGCCTCCATGATCCAGGAGTAGCAGCAGCTAACCTCCCTTCCTCCGTGCAGGACCTCCGCAAACCCATGTCGAGCGTCTCTACCTTCAGGTGCAACGCCGCCGTCTCCGCTGTGTGCTTCTCGCCCATCGGGGGGAGCAGCGACTTTGTGGCTGGGCTCGGGAATGGCGCGATCCAGAGGTTCGACTATCGGATGGTGCGTCCTTACTCTCTGGTCACGGTCTCACCACGCCGCGGGCGGAGTGGATCTGTCCCCGCCGTTGTGACAAGTTGTCTGACCCCGCACAGGGCGACAAAGGGATGGTCGACTGGGTGTCCTCCGCGCACTCGGCCGCCGTGCAAGACCTGAAGTGGCGCGAGCCCGGCCCGACCTCGACAGACGACTCGGGCACCTGGCTCGCCTCCTGCGGTATGGACAAGTTCGTCAAGATATGGGACATGGACGCTTCCTCTCCCACGTCGGCGCTGTCCGGCGCCCCGGGGGGGAATTCGTACGGCTCCTTTGCGTCCCCCTCACAGGGCCAGGCCGCGGCGGCGGGGAGCTACTCCTCAGGCACGGGCAGCAGCCTCCTCTCCTCCTCCCAGGGCACCGCCTCCTCCGCCTCGGGCTCGCAGGGCGTCCCGTACAACAAGCCCAAGCAGGTCCTGCGCACCCCGACGTACAACAGGCGCGTCGCCTGGCGCCCCGGGGTCGACACGGAGCTCGTCGTGCTGCCGTACGTCAAGGCTGGGGGCGGCGAGGAGGCTGAGGAGGAAGAGGCGCCCGAGGAGGCGAGGATCGCCCTCTGGGACGTGAGGCGGAATTATGTGCCCAAGTACGTGTTCGAGGGAGGGACAGGCGCGCCGCGCGGTACGTTCTCGCACACCACCGCCTTTTCACAGGCGCTAACGCTGCGACTTGGGGGATGCAGATGTACTGTTCTTCGAGACAGAGCCAGACGCGCTCCTCGCCACGTACCACAACTCGTACGTGGTGCAGCACGACCTGCGGCATCATACGCGGCCTATCGACGCGCTGTCGCGGACGGCGCTGAGCTGGGATGGGAGCGGGAGGATGGCGTTCGCAACGGAGGAGAGGACGGAAGGGGAGGTGCCGTTTGATGAGCCGTGCGTACCCCGCTGCGGAGGCCGCTTGTACAGGGGGCTGATATCCATGAAGACCATACGACCCGCTCACGCGCATCCGCAACCCGGGCGGGAAAGAGCACACCGTGCGCGGCCCGCGCTTCACCCCCACCAACCAGGTCGCGGCTGGGATGCTTGTCCCCGGGCTGGACGCGGACGCCTTCTCTGCCATGGCGCGCGGGTATGTTCTCTCCGGCGGGGAGAAGCACGAGCTGTGCGGGACGAACGCGAAGGTGGCCCGGGAGGCGGGGCATGTCGAGGCTGCGCAGGGCTGGCAGATGCTGCATTCGCTGCTCGTGCCGCTGCCTATGCCGTCCAGGAGCCCGAGCCCGATGCACTCCACCCCGGGGCAGAAGAGCAGCAAGTTCTCTTACTCTCCCTTGTCCGGCAGCTCCCGTCGCGCCAACTCCTCCGGGCCGAAATCGCGCGGCCGGCGTGCCCCGAGTGGGCGGCAGGTTGCCCGGCCGAGGGCGTCCAGGCGCGCTACGGCCGCTGCGGTGGCGGCCGAAGAAGCGGATAAGTCGGTCGTCAGCGGCGAGGCGACACAGCACGTGGGCGAGGGAGCGCTCGAGGACTCGGACAGCGAGGGCGACGCGGGAGACGAAGGCGAGCCGGACGGGTCGGACGTGCCTATCTCGCCTGTGGAGACCAAGGTGTCGAACGACGACCGCTTGCCCACTGTGGGAGGGGTGGCGAGGCATCATACGCGGAATCAGCACTCGGAGAGCTCGGTCTCCAGTGGGGTGGCGAGCATGCGCTCGCCTTTGTCACGCACACCTGTTACGGCGGACTCGATCGGAGTATCTGGGCTGCGACGGCTGAGCGAGATGACAGAGGAGGATGAGGAGCAAGCGGACGCGAGTGCTGAGGGTCCTCTCTCCCCTGACGGTCAAACGGATGGCGAGACGGGGAACGAGCTCGACCTGGAGTCGTCCAGCTCCGCCCCAGAAGGCGGGCTGATGCTCAAGCGCGGCAAGCCTGTCGGACGGTCGACCCCTCGCCAGCATAGTCAACTCCAGTCCTCCCAAGGGACAAGGCGGAACAGCATTGAGAGCGAAAGCACGAATGCGAACACGAGCACGAGCTTTGTACGCGGACATCGACATACGATCTCTAATGGCAGCGCGACTGCACAATCGAACACCACCGGCCGAGGTCAGCTGCGGAGCGGCAAGAAGCTGTCCGCCTCTCCTGCGCCGGTCGATCAGAGCGATGCGATCATTAAGCCGGGAGTGCGGAGGTCGAAGCGCGAAATCGTTGAGGCTGAGCAACGGATACGGCAGAAAGGATGGGAGGTCATGCGGACGGTGTATGAGGGTATGCTGCAGGAGGGTGATGTGCAGACGTGCGCCGTTATGGGTATCATAACGGGCGACGAACTTGTGAAGGAAGAGGGTAAGGTGGTCAGGATCGTTTCGGCGTACCTGGGTAGGCTCTCTCCTTTGTGCGCCCAAACATTACTAATGTGCATTTGGAGAAATGCTGTCGCGACTGCAGCTCTTCACTGCCGCGGCGGAGGTACGAAAGTATTTCCAAGCGCCCGAAGTACAAGATGTGACGAACGTGTGTTGCATCTTGGTCGTCGATTATTACCAACGCTGATACTCTTCTAGTCTGGAACGCAGTTCGACTCCAGCTGTGCGCGGTGTAAGAAAGCGCTCCGTGGCGAGAAGCTCTCGCGAGGCTCTTTGGGCAATGCTGGCAACTATGCATACTGCAAAGACTGCAATCGCGCGGCATCCCGATGTGCTATTTGTCACCTACCCTCCAAGGGGCTGTTCTTCCTCTGTCCTACTTGTGGCCATGGTGGACATGAAGAGTGTTTCAAGGACTACTATCTCTCCCATCCTATGGACAACGTCCATATCTTCCTACAAACGACTCAGGTGCTCCCTCCCCACTCACTTCGCGGTAATCGGCATTCCATTTCCGACGCGAGCCAGCTCGATGAAGAGGACCGCACGGGCCGCGCACCAAATGCGAAGCGGCTGCGACGAGGTCCCGGCCGGGTTCATCCAGTTGAAGCGGCGGATGACTCAGAAGATGAATCCCAGAAAGCAAGATTCTGGGAGCGCAAGCGGAGGATCGGCAAGCGAGTCCTTTTGGGACATCCTTGCGTCGCTGGATGTGGACATGTCTGCTGGGTCTCGAATGATCGAATACAGACGGATCTCAAGTGAACATTTTTGGAACTCGGAGAACCTGGTTGTCTTGTACGCTTGTGTTGCTATATTACTGATGTATATATTCGATTATTCCCTGGCACAAACCAGCCTTCTGGGTCTGGACTGGAGCCTGGACGTGTAACCGTCACCTAGAATACGGCGGAACCTGATTTTGACCATCTGTGCTGACCATCGATGTTGGACGATAAGGCCCATCAGACGAAACGGCTTCTGCAGGCCGAAGATTCGGGACCAGAAGGTCTAATTCAATTGAAATGTAAGCCGCCTTCCAATGTCTTCCTCCCGCGGCATCAGCCAATAACTGACGCTTAACAGAAGGCCCCTAAATCTGGTTCCACATGACCGTATGTGGTCTGAGCCAGTGATCAGGAGTGCGCGGATCTGTGGTGTGTGGAAAAGATGGGATAGTGGCAAGGACTGTCTGTCCCCATCACGGCCGTCAAAGCAGTTCGTCCATCCCTATTGCAGCGCAAATTCGCAATGGCATACATCCCCAAGAGAATCGATCCTTCCTGTGTTCTCCTCGCTATCAAGTACATTCCTTTCTCAACGGAACAGCTGTTAGACGCCCTTAATCAGTTCTTCCCGGATACCGTGTACGTGCCAAGCGCGGAGAGATCAGAACCAAACGACTGACATTGTATTTGCAGTGAAGACGTCGTTCACTGCACCATCCCATCCTACAGCTCAGCATACAGAACGGTCGCATATGTCATCACTCGCTCTCCAAGAGACACAAACATCCTGCTGGCTTGTCGGTCTCCCGAAGGCTCCGTGTATGCAAACGGTCAACTTGTCTATCTGTTGCCGCTCGACCCTACTTTCCTCGGCTGGATCTTTGGTCGCTGCATTCCTGGATACGTGCTTATGATACCTCATGTACCGGACTCGCCGCAATCTGATGCTAGCGACTCGAGCGATCTCTCCTTGACAAACCCGTCCAGATTTATTCTGGACGATCCCGGTCTCTCGCACAACTTGCATAGAGCGGACTTCGGCGATGGAGCAAGCATACAAGACTCGCCGAGGGCATCCATTGTTCATCCTCACTTTCCAGCATCACTGACGATCTCTTCTCTCCCGTTCGAGTCGAACAACACTGGCTCACACATAGACGTCGCCTGGGTCGCTGAGACCAATGGTTCCGATTCTACTATTCTGGGCTACTTTCATGGCTCTTCGAATGATCTAGGCTGGATGAGGTTTCATGTGACTGAGGAGCAAGCAGCAGCGGCATATCGCTGGTCTGCTCTGGGTCCTGATGCAGAGTAAGCACACGACTGCCTAGTCAACGCACCTAAGCTGATGTAGTCCGACAGTCTGGCTGCATCCCACGTCCCTGGGAGTATTGCTGCGGATGATGGCTCCCCTGGTGCTGCAGTGCACAATGGGTTGTGCTTCCAGCTCTTCGCATACCGGTTGGACGACTTCATCAAGGCTCAAGCAGATGGTGTGCCGATCAACAATCTCCAGATCTTCTGGCCGAGTGTAGGAATGGCTGTTTATCTCGCCCGCTTCGAAGAGAATCAGTGGAAGCCACAGGCTAGCATTTTCCAACCGGAGGAGTGTGGAGACAACTCGGAAGAGATCGACATTTCTGCGTTTGTGGAGCCGGGACTGATGCGGATGCACGTGTCGGCGGACTGGCCGGTGTCGGACTACGTCTTTGTTCTGATGGCTACGCCAATCGCCCTCGATGTCGTTAACCTCGGCTGAGCGTGGTGCGGGAAACGAGCCGAGCAAGTCCAAGATAGCCGTACGTATTATTGAGGGATAGCCTCATACTATCATCGCTCTGAGCATTGTCACCTCACTGGGATATATCCGGGGGAGACCATGGGACAAGACATGTGTACATGGGCCAAGCACTCGTCTGAAATACACCCACAAAAAGAATCGGGTTAACAATGATGTAATTATGTGCGGAAGCGTTCGCTCTTTAATCCAAGAAACGATTGGGTGCAAATAGAAATATAATTGCCTCGATGAAAGATCTGGACCTCCCGACTACACACAACACAGGGTAACAGCGTTGGCTGCCATCTATAAAGCGCCTCTGGTCACCGGGAATGCTGTTGGTCTGAACCCAAGCAGTATTCTCCATGATGAAGATTTCGCCGTACCGCAGAGAGATGCAGTGTTTGTGGTCCACCATCTACCGAACAGTGGAGCGGGGCAGCGGGATTCGGTATTGATTAGGGTCCGTCGCACCATCTCCACGTGCCACCGTTCAATGCTCCCAAGAACATATTCAATGCTTGCACTCCGAGAGGGGCCAATCCAGTGACCTTGGCACCATCGTGATAGATCAGTCCCGCATCTTCGGCTTCAAGGAGAAGTTGTCCGCACGGAATGCCCAGTATCTTCTCCAAATGAAGGAGCTTCTCTTCCTCAGCCAGGTCTTGGTGGATGATCATCAAAGGCAGAAAGAGAAGCTCCAGCAATGTCAAACAGCCCAGGCCACGCAAAATGGCATTGGCAATAAGTTCTCCACACGTCGTCCTCTCCAGTTTTTGCGGATAAACCAAGCCACCTTGAATGTCGACTGCCTTGAAGTTGTCCCAAAACATTGAGAACGGCGGTTCCAGATTGATGCTCACGTCACGGCGACTCAGCTTCGTTATCTTCACAATCCCTCTGCTGGAAGCCTTCTGGAAGTAGCGCAGCACTGTACCAAATGCAGCGACAATGGGAGATAATAGATCGGTCTCGATCAGGGGTTCCATCGAAGCGCTCAACACGCTCATCCTGCAGCTCGTTTCTCCGTTTCCGTATGCCTGACGGATCCAGTAGTAGACGGCGGCACGGAACGCGTCGCCCCCAGGTCGTCTCTCTAGCTCCGAGTTGACCTCCCGCAAAAGTTGTAAGAGGGCAAGACCTTTGGGTAGCAGGAATATAAAGACAAAAGTGGGCACTCGGACTCCCATGTCCGTAAGGGCGGTCGACAGGTAAACCATGCCAGTCTCGTGTAGCTGGCTGATTGCTGTAATGACAGGTCGGGGATAGGCATGGTGTGGTACAAGGTGGAGACACTTTCGATCGATCCAGCACAAGAGGGTATAAATCCAAAACATGTCCATGAGGGGACGCTCATCGAAGGACCTCTCGGAGTAGGTTCGTACGACGGGAACGATGAGCGCAGGCGGCGAGTATCTAGTTGCCTCGAGAGAGACCTGTGGAGTCGATGCTGATAATGCAGGTGATTCGAAATGTCCATCAGTGTTTCCTGCTGTGACAGTTGAGGGCCTTGGGACACACAGTCCTCTGCACACGTCCTTCCAGAGGTACCGATGTTCGACAATCGACAGCAGCGATGCCGAGATGCTGCTTGAATGGACTAAACATACGTCATAGCCTGCGTCCTTGAGGATGGACAAGCGACGCCCGAAGTCCAGATCTGTGTGCTGCTAGAAAGGTAGTAGAGGCAGTATCGATAGCAATGTATTCTTTTCTTTTCTTTCGTATCGAAGCAATCGACGCTTCGAATCGTCGATACGGTCGGGTTCGGCGCACGCTGGCCCGCACGGTCTTCGATTCGGACCTTCGGTATGCCGATCGGGCACAGCCCGTAGTATAGGAACCTGTCCATACGCCTTCGGGCCCCAATGCGATCTCTTTCCCCTTCGACCGCGTCGCTCCTTTCGTTCGCTCATCGGCCACACGAGGCCTCGAATCGACTCGATATCGATATACAATTACGATCTACTACAAACGATTCGACACTACTATCGATTAGTGCCCCTCCCAGCGTCTCGCAGCCTACAGCCCGATATTTGGGTATAGGTACATTGGAGCCCAACGCGAGGCATTTCTGGTTGGGGTTACTACAGCGGGCGAGCGAAAATTCGTCGGGGCGTCCAGCGACCCGAGACCCATCTGCAACCGTGACGCTCCGCAGCGGCAGACCCTTTCGGAGCCAGATACCGACATATCAACCGC
>KV424044.1:0-13387 GCA_001632435.1 Calocera cornea HHB12733
GACGCTGCTGTTGCGCATTGCTCGAAGTCTTCAAAGTAACGGCGGACGTCTGTAGGGTTGCCTGAGACAAACTTTGGAGCGTCTCTGGAAGTGCGAAGTGGCATTGGTTTCTCGGCCATATTGGAAGTATCGTCAATAACGCCTGATAACGCTCGGCGTAGTTCCGCGTCGAGGGTGACCTGGGTTGTGGCCGGAAGGCTGTCAAGAAGCGCCTGGATAGCCGCGTCGTCCGTGGATCCTGATCGGGAAGACAGCTCCGTGGAGGAAGTGAGAGAATCCAAGGCTTGTTGAGTTTCGGTCGGGAGTAACGCGGGCGTTATATTGGAGGATGAGGCAGTGATAGATGGGGGCGAAGGAGGTGGATATTTGTTTCGGCGGGTGTTGACGATGGTGAACGCGTGGGGGGGTTTGAATCGGGTTACGCTATGTCGTTGGTATGTTCGCGATTTCGAAGATTCTATTCGAGACAAGTGAACACTGACAGTCTGATAGAAACTCACCAAAATCCCGGCATGACCTCCAATGAATAGCTAGTACCACAGTTTGTAGTAGATAGTATAATGGGATCTTGTTGATTTCTACCAGAGGAGTGTCGCTTGTGAGAGACGAGATAACGCTTGTCGATAACGCGGGATAACGCCTTCGGGTAACGATATTTGGACAGGGGGAAACGGCAACTCATATTCGCTACCTAGACAGCATAGTTAAGTAGCTACGGGATTCCTGTATATTCCCAGGCACCAGGCACCAGGCACGAAGCCGTTCCTGGTACCTGACCAAGTGAGACTTGTGTAACCCGGAATCCGTACGGAGCGTTATCTACGTAACGCCCCTCTAACGCTATGTCGCCACTTGGCAAGAGAATCGGATGTACACTACCCTACCAAGCGAGAGTCGTACTAGTACTAGTACTGTAGCTTGCGCTTATCTACTGTATATAGGGAGGGTGATAGCGTACGGTGCGGTGCGGTGCGGTGCGGGGCTCCGCCTTATCTCGTACGGTACCCACTATGTATCCGCAAATATGGCACACGACCATAGACCCTGCCTGGCCACTGAGCCCCTCGGGTACCTGTACCTGTACATGCACCTGTGCCTGTCGACAACAGTGCAGCGGGAGCGCGGGACGCTCGAATGCGGAACACGGCCCACACTGCCAATGTCGATGTGCAATGTCCAACGTCCCACCGTGCCGCCGTGCCGCCCTGCGCTTCACCGTTCGCTCGCGAGTCAAACTGGCCGAGCCTGGCCCGCTCCCGCGCTCCGCACAGGGCCACCCACACCGGTGTACGCACGGCCTGCGGTCCCTACCCAGCCTCGCCGTGATTGTCCAAGCGAGACGTGCCCATGCTGAGCAGGCTGAGCAGGCTGAGCTGCGGCTCAGTCCCGTCCCCTCCCCCTCACAAGCTCCAGAACGCTCCCCACAGCGCGCCTCTGGGTGCCCGTGCTACTCCCGCGCCAAACAAAACAAGATCAGCATTCATTCGCCCGTCCAACTCCTTGGACGAAGGAGGATTTGGACCCGGAGTCGACTCACCAAACAGCCAGACAAACAACGCCGCACGCCGCGCCGAGCGCGATGTGCGCCAGCCTAGCGCTGGTGCTCGCCGAGCCTCCCGAGCCCGAGCCCGAGCCAGGGCCAGAGGCCTGCAAGAGCAAGCGCGCTTCGCTCGCCCTCACTACCGCTGCGGCGGCCGCGAACGTGGCCCACACTGCCCAGGGCGGGCTGGCCGCTCGGAGGGCTACGAGCGCCCCCTGGCCCCTGGACGAGAAGTAGCGGCGTGTGTAGGCGTAGCTGTAGCCTGCGCGCAGGGTGAGGTTGAGCGTGTTCGCGTATACTAGGCCTACTTCGCCCAGCTCGAGGGTGCTGACGAAGGTGTATGCCGCTGCGAGGAAGAGGGCGGAGAAGAGGAGCATTGCGCGCGCTTGGCGGGCCAGGTCGCGCTGCTCCGCGGTGGAGGAGAAGAAGGCTTCGAGCAGGCCGTTGAAGGCCATTGTTGGGAGGTAGGCGCAGTAGGCGACCAGGACGCGCGGGGCGGACGTGTGCAGGTAGCGCTGCGGGAGGAGGAAGGCCAGGAGGGTCGGGACGAGCGGGGGCCCGAGCGTGAGGAAGAAGAGCGCGAGGTGCGTGTAGAGCAGGAGGACCGTCGTCAGGACTGAGGAGGCGGACTGGAGGGAGTCGGCTATTGGGGTCGGCGTTGGGCTGGGGGCGGTGGAGGAGGGGGCGGAGGTGTCCGCCGAGGAGAGCGTTTTGCTGAAGAAGAGGCGCGAGGTCTCCTCCAGGGGGAGGAAGACGATCCTCGCTATGAGTGACCCTACGAACACATGCATACAAGCGTCAATACCACCCGCATCGCATCCCACCCCTTGGGCAGGCCGGAGAAAAGCAAACAAGCAAGCGGAAGGAAGCGCACCGTAGTTGTTCGCGACCGCGTACCCGCCCTGGTCCTTCAGGCTGCTGATGCGCGCGAGGATGAGCGAGTCGCCCTCTGTGAGGAAGTGCTTGACGACGCCTTGGCCGGACATTGCGAGGGCGAGCCGGAGCAGGTGGGAGTCGAAGTATGTTGTTTTGCTCCTGCGCACGTGCTGTTAGAGCTGGTGCGAGACGGGGGTAGGGCCGGGAAAGTGGGGGGGAGCGCACCCTTTGGCTGTTTTCACGGTGGAAGGCTTGGGGAGCAGGGAGTAGAAAGGGCCCTCGCGCCTGTACTCCCACAGATACACGGCCAGCAGCGTGAGCCCATAGACGACCTTTCCCAGGGCGAACGCGGCGAGTGCCCAGCGCGGGCCCCCGAGCAGCATGATGCCAAAGGTGGCTGCGCTGTTGGCGGCGACGGCTGTGCCCTCGGCGCGGACGCGGACGCCCATGCGCAGCTCGTTGACTGCGCGGATGTGCAGCGGCTCGGCGAGGAGGACGAGGAATGCGCCGAGGGCGTAGAGGTATACTGAGGGGGCGAAGAGGGGCTGGAGGCGCGCCTCGGGGGTGCTGGTGTGGAGGTAGAGGAGGGAGGAGAGGAGGGAGAGGGGGAGACCGAGGTAGACCGGGAGGAGGGCGATGTTGGCTATGTGGCTGGCGTGGGTCTGAGGCTTCTGCGCGTGTGCTGACGCGGCGTCCTGGGGGGAAGCGGGGTGGGCGTCGTTCGCGCGGAGGAGGGCGTTGCGGGTGCCGTCGCGGGAGAGGAAGAGGATTGTGGCGAGGAGGAGGTCGAACTGGACGGCGGCGGTGCCGAACACCTCTGGCGGGGCGAGCCGTACGAGGGCCTGGTTGAGGACGAATGTGATTATGCGGGAGAGGAGCTGGAGGAGGACGAGGGAGGACGCGGTCGCGAGCGACGCGGAGAGGAGCGATGCCTGCGCGGGGGATGACGTCGAGGCGGGGTGCGCGTTGGACATTGGGGATTGGGGATTGGGGATTGGGAATGGGGAATGGGGAATGGGAATGGAGTGTGCGGGTATCCCGGTGGTCAACGGAGTGCAGTGATACCGCGCTCACCACTCGCTGCTGGTGCTTGCCCTTTATTTAAGTAGTACTCTCGCAGTGATGGCTGCAGTGACGCGCCAGTCCCTTACACGACGTGGACCCCTGCCCGTCCTCCGAGTGGCTGTGCCTTGCCTCCGGCCAAATTTGGTCGCCTGCTCAAAGTAATCTGCCTTGCGTGAGTGCTCACAACTTTGTACTGTCCTTCCCGTTAAGCTTGCTGCTGCTGCTGCTGCCTTGCTTGAGTCTTGCAGGCTGATAGCGTCCGACTGGTTGGTTCTTGCCCTGGCGGAGATGCTACGCCCCACCGCCGCGGCCCTGCCGGCCTTCCTAGCCAGCGCCGCCTGCCGCCGCGCCGCCCTCCCCACCGCGCGGCACGCCCGCACCCTTCCTCCTCTCCCTCCTCCCGCCGCCCCCGCCGGCCCAAGCCGCCCCCGCCCCTTCTCGACCACCGCTCCCACCGCAGCCCGCTACACCCGCCAAGCCCGCTCCCTCCACTCCAAGCGCGCCCGAAAGCGCACCCTCAAGCGGCGCACTCTCTCCGCCCCCGCCCTCCTCGCCCGCCGCGCAGAGTCGCAGCGGGACAAGGCCCGCCACTCCCACCTGCTCGCCCTCGCCCGCGAGGAGGAGCGCGCCGCCGCCGAGCGCATCACCAAGACCCTGCCAGAGTGGTCGGACGAGGAGCTGGAGCGGGTGTGGCAGGCCCTCGTGGAGAGCGGCGCGGAGGAGGTGAGGGCCGCCGAGCGGGCGCTGCCGAGCCCCCAGGCGCGGGAGCGGGAGGCGCAGGTGCAGGAGAGGGGGAAGGGACGCCTAGCCGTGGGCGTGAAGGGTGTGGATGTGGTCAGGAAGCTCTATCAGCGGCTGCTCGACGCTGCCGGTGCGTCTCTCTTCCCCTCTCTCCTTGCTTGCTTGCTTGCTTGATGGACCTGGGGAGGGAGCTGTAGGCTGACTACTTTTCTGCAGGCCCGCCGTCCCCGAATGCGCCCGCGAGCGAGGCAGCCCTCCAGTCCCGGCTCGACCTCTTCAGCGAGCACTTCCCGCTCGTCGGCTCCGTGCCCCCCTCGCCCGACCTCCAGTCCTCCCTCCTCTCCGCGGCCGCGGCCGCCTCTCCCCCCCCCTCCCCGCACGCCCCCACCCCGGCCAGCAGCGCAGTCCAGCGCACCCTGCGCGCCTCCTACCCCGTCGCCCTCGCCCGCATCCGCGCCCTCGTCGCAGCCCTCCACGGCTCCTCCACCGACGCCGTCCCGCGGGACGCCAAGCCCCCGGGCATCCGCCTGCCCGTCGCGAGCAAGGAGGAGTGGAGCGTGCTCCTGACCGCCGCGGTGTGGTACGGCGATCGGGAGAGTGTCAAGGAGGTGTTTGGCCTCATGCGGGTGCGTGCGCTTTCCGCTGATCTTACCTTGAGGAGTGCGTTGCGCAGACGCTGATACGCCCGCTTGTAGCTGTCGGGATACCCCGTGACGGACATGCTGAGGCGGGAGGTGCTCGAGAGCTTTGCGCGCCAGGGGGGTGTGCAGGCTACGCAGGACCTTTTGGCGTACATCAACAAGAGTGCGTTCCTCCCTCCCCACCCCTCCCCTCCCCCAACAAGTAGCAGGAGCAGTTCTGACCCACCCCCAGCGCTCCCGGACAACACCAAGCTCCCCTCGGACTACGTGATCAAAGCGCTTGCGCACGCCGGCCAGCTCGCCGAGTGCATCACCCAGCTGCACGCGCTCGAGGGCGCCAACACGCCCGCAGCGCAGGACGTGTACGCGCTCGTCATCTCGTCGCTGCTCGCGCGCGTGGGCGTAGGCGCCGCGCGCACGCGCGCGCTCGCGTGGGACCTGTTCGCCCACATGCGCTTCGTCGCCCACCCGCGCCCGTCCGCCCACTTGTACAGTGTGATGATCCGCGCGTGTGCGCTCGGCGTGCGGCCGCTGCCCGAGCGCGCCCAGGACCTCTTCACGGAGATGACCGCGGACGCGGGGTACACCCCGACGACAGAAGCGTACAACGCGCTCATCCTCGTCCTCGCCCGCTCCAAGCGCACCGCCCCGGACGCATTCCGTCTCCTCCAGGAGATGATCCAGCGGTACCGGGACGAGCCCGCGGGCGGGCTGCGCCCCGACCGGGGCACGTACCGCGCCATCTTCGAGAGCACGAAGCGGCTCGGCGATCTCGCCCGCGCCAGGTGGCTGCTCGCCGAGCTCCTCCAGGACGCGCTCCGCGGAGGCGTCCTCCCCGATGAGGAGATGGTCAGCAGCGTCTTCCAGACGTATGCCGCGTACAAGGTGCCCTATGTCAGGGCGGCGATCAAGCTCTCCGACAAGGCCCTCGAGGCGGAGCAGCCCGAGCCGGCCGAGGCGGCTGCGGCGGAGCCGGAACCGGAACCGGAACCGGGGCTGCCAGCAGTCAACAAGCACGCGTTCACCCCCATCGTCCCGCAGAGTCACGGTGAGGTGCTGCGGGAGGTGGAGGCGCTGATGACGCGCGTGCTGGAGGAGACTGCGCGCGCGGCCGAGTGGCTGTCGGGCGAGGAGCGCGAGCAGCTCCTGTTCAAGGACGTCGCGCTCACGACCCGCCTGTGGAACTCGTTCCAGTCCGTGCACTGGGCGCACGCGCCGCTCGAGGCGGGCATGAAGGAGTACCACCAGCTGCTCACGCAGCGCGCGCTCGTCCCCAACGCCCGCACCTACCTCTTCGCCCTCGAGCGGTGCGCCTACCCGCGCAGGGAGGAACGGGCCAAGGCGCTCGATTTCGCGCGGAGGGTGTGGGTCGACTGGGTCGGCTGGCTGGCCAAGAACGGAAAGGGCTTGCTGTCCCGCGACGTGCCTGCAGAGCTGGGTATCCTGGCGTCGGACGCAGAGTCTGGGCGGCCGGGCAGCGCTGCTGCCAGAGTCGCTGAGCGCTGCTGGGCGGCGATGATCCGGATCACCGCGCTCAACGACAAGCTGGACGAGGCGCTCTCCCTCGTGCGCGTCTTCATGCGTCGTTTCCCGCCCGTCTCCGTGCGCGAGCCCCAGCCCGTCCGGCCGGAGATGATGGTGTTCAAGCCGCTGCTCCGGGCGCCGCAAGCCGACAGGGGCACGGTCGAAGCAGACGACGGGGTCCCGCCGAACCTCTTCTTCCGCGACGTGGAGCTGCTGCACCATCGCCTGGTCTCCAAGGGACGCTGGGAGGACGTAGGATACATCAAGTGGGCTGTGAAGGCGTACGAGGGCGGGCTGCTTATGCGCAAGCGCAAGGGGAAGGAGGCGATGCAAGAGACGCAGGAGCAGAACCTGGCCAAGGGCCTGCCCGAGCCCGAGGACTGGGAGAGCGATGTTGAGGAGGTATGGGAGGAGCAGGACGAGGGGGCGCAGACGGGCGATATCATGGATGTGCCCGCCCACTTGCAATACCGCGCTGGGGGCCAAAAGCCGGAGAGGCCCGTCTTCCAGATGCCGCCGCGTATGGGATCGCCCCGTATGGGACCACCGCACATGAGCCCCCCGTACCCGGCGCGACGTGCCCCGATGCGCGCACACGTTTAGAGAGAGACCCGCGATTTACACTCTATATTCCCGCACTAGATCTGCACTGTAATCTACGCACCATGCCCCGTGTCTTCCGCGCTTACAGCCCCTCGGGATGCCGCCATCGCTCAGCATCGATGAGCGCCTCGCTCCCCCTCGTGTCTGCATGCACAAGCTTCTCGTACTCTTCCACCTCGTGCAGGGAGATCTTCACCCCGCCGCAGACGATGAACACGACCGTGCGCTTGGCGGGATCCTGCCCGGGAACGGGAGGCAGGAGTGCGTCGAACATGGGCTTCGAGTACGCAGGCACCAGCGTAGTGCTGCACGCGAGCTCTGTGAGCATCTTGTGCTCCTCTGCTTTCCGTCAGCGCGCGCTCGGTACGCTATGTTCTAGGGAGAGCTCACCGAGGAACAGCAGACCAGCAGCCATGCCCATCTCGTCCCTCACAGTCACACAACGCACGTTCCCCCTCTCCACAGCCATCTTAACCACTCCCGCAGAAGGGCTGCTCGCCCCCAAGCTCCCGGCCTTGCTAGTGATCCTTGGCAGCGTCACGAGCCTAACACCCTCCTTCTCGTCCGTCTTCACCGTCACGCCCTCCGCGAGCGACGGCCTCTTATCATCAGAGCAGAAATTGGGGTTCTGCAGCATGCTCTGGTGAAAACAATCCGCCCCCTCCGTCTCGAGCGCGATGAGCTTGGTATCCCGCCAGGAGAGGGTGTTCACCCCCGTGAGTATGCCGCCCAGCAGGCCGCCGCCACCGACAGAGCACAGGATCGCACTCGGGGGCGGGGTGTTGGCCGGCAGCTGGGAGGTGAGCTCGGTGATCATGCTGCTGTGGCCCTTCCAGAGTAGGGGGTCGTCGTATGCCGGGACCATGACCCTGCAGGCCTGATGTCAGCGAGGTTTCTGCAGGAAGTAGACGGGGATCGCACGCATGGGGATCGCTCGCCACAACCTTGTCCGCCTCCCTCAGCGCATCGATGTACGCCTCCCCGCCGACTACGACTTCCGCCTTTTCCCTCTCTAGCACGGGTTTGACGCTCTTCGCCCCCTCCGGGATGAAGATCGTGCACTTCACGCCCAGGTGCCTCGCCGCATAAGCCACCGCCAGTCCCGCGTTCCCGCCGCTCGCAGCGACCAGATGCACCCCCGCTCCATGCTGCGCAAGCGCGTGCTGGGCGAAGAGGGAAATGCCGCGGTACTTGTAAGATTGGGAGGGCTGGAGGGACTCGAGCTTCAGGTACACTTGGCAGCCGAGGCGGGCGGAGATTTGGGAGGAGTAGATGAGCGGCGTTTGCAGCCAGAGGTGGGACGACGGCGAGGTGTGCGGCATCGTGTCACCGTGGGAGGAGGGAGGTCGTGCGGGTCGCAATGCCGGCAATGTATCACCCCAAGAACTAGAATATTCTTTTATTGGTGTCGATAAGCGCTCATGTCCTTGCCTGCCAGCTCCGAGCGGGCGCTCATCTCTTTGTAAGGATGTTGCTAAGCTGTCCGGGTTATAAGCGGCTCTCGATCACCAGACAGCATGGGCCAAGGGACCTGACGGTAATGAGTCGCAAATTTGGCATGCGTATCCGCTCCCAGCCTGCCTGTCTCATAAATGCGAACACAATCCATTGTGATCAGATATCGACAGTACACTCCAACCAGCATGGAACCGGTAACCTACAAAGGAATGCAAGTCCGAAAAGAAGGAACCCTGATGACAAAGTACAACAAAACCCGGAAAGTGATATGGAAACAGTAAAGGTCGTCGAAGCAGCAATGAGCGACTCCGGTCAGTTGCGTTTTCTTTGAAAGTCGTTCGCCGGCTGAGGATAGGCCATGAGGCACCATGGGTAAAAGCGGCGGGTTTCGGAGCGGAATCGTGAGAAAGAGAGATGTCCGAAAGAAGGGTATGTTGCGAGTGCTGCATGTCCGAAATGAAATGGGAAGCGGTGGATATGAGCAGCTCCACGAAAGGAAAGGGGGGAGGCAGCTTTACTCCGCCATGAGTCTTCCATTCACTTCTTGTGATGAAAGCCTCCTGATCGACATGCACTCCTTCCACAGTGAATGGTTGATCTCCGGGAAGCGCATGTTGACAGCAAGATGCTGGCCGGCCACGAAGTTCCTGACGATATCAGCCAGCTTGCGAGCCTTTTCGACATTGATGAGAGGTTCGAGCGGCACATCGGCCGGAAGTGGTTGAAGATTGGCAAAGCGGTCAGGGTGCTTGAACGGATAGAATTGGTTGGTCGCCGCGTTGTAGCGGATCCCAGCAGGCGGATCAGTTGGATCGATATAGTCCGGCATGCGCGACACGTTCTGCATCTGAGAAAGGTAGACTCCGAGGAAAGGCACGCAAGTTGTAGGGAGGACGCGCTGCTTGCCATTTGTCGCAAGAGCAGCCCTCACAGAGGCAGGCACCACTCCGTTTCCAGGTTCCTCAATCAGTCGGGAGACGGCCGCTCGAACACCCCCAAAGTTGTTATCCTGCTTGCAGAATTCCTTGAGTGCCGTGAACATCCTCATCTCATATGCGCCGACTCGTGGCCATAACTTGCGCATGGCAATCGAGGCTTCAGGAATACAAAGGCCGTGGACAATCGGGAGGACTGTCGCAAAGCTGTTCATCCTGTATGCTTTCTGTTTGCACACCCATTCGTCAGAACAAGAAGCATTACTTTAAATCCTTACTCACAATTGCTATCCGGATGATCTTATTCACCAACTCGGGCCTCCTGCTGGGGTGCGTGAGCAGGAGCTCATGAGCGACCCAGTGCACCATGAGGTTAAAGCGAGCCTTGATTGCGGCTATGTCGCTGAGCTTGCGGATTTGACCTTCCGTGATACCTGCGGCTGCCGCATCGAGGGTGGAGCCGGAATTGCTCTTCTGGTTCCTCAGCTTTCGCTGCTTCTGCTGCAGCTCATAGCGTATCACTGCGCGAGTCTTGATAAACGTGGCCCAGTCAAGAACGTCCGGTTCCGCCTGCACTCGGCTGTACCACTCAAGATGCAGGATCTCCTCAAAGCGAACTGCAAGCGTCATCTCGCAGTCGATCAAGCAGAAGGCCTCAGCCAGATCAGTCGAGTTGTGGATGAGGATGAGCGAGATGTGATTCATGGGGTAAGAGGCCGGCGACGGTACTGGTGGGATAGTCGAGGCTCCAATGCTGGATGCATGCGGCCTCGCAGGACTGGATGCAGGAGGGCGGACGGCATTCTCCGGGGTAGCGTGGTTCTGGGTGACATTTATTGTTTTCCGACCACCAATAGTGCTGCCCTTGCTGCTTCGACCTGTGGTATCATCCGTCGCAAGCTTTTCGTCCACCATGCCTTGCGCAATGACGGCCGCTTCCTCGATGAACTCGCCGGCACGCTTCCACCTCTGTGCTTGCCTGCTCTGGTCGATCTGGCCCTCAAGCTTGGCAAGGGCTGAAGCTGCATCACCTGCCTCGCCTTCTTCATCCTCGCTTTCAAGGTAGGCGCCAATGAGGTCAAGCTGCCACATGGCCAGAGGTCCTTCAAGCAGGGGGTTGCGTGGTCCAAGCTCGCGCTCACGTTCCTTGAAGACTGGGAATGTGGCACTGATGACCGAATCACGATCGTTGAACGAACGTATGCCGAGCGAGGATACAGTCTCAATTGACACAGGACGCTCGTCCAGTTCGCGGCGGAGTGGTAGCCGACGGGGGAGGCGTTTGGGCTGCCTCTGAACAGGCGCATCGTCTTCATCCGAAGAGTCGATATCCAGCTCCGAGTCCCAGTCATCAAGCGAGATGACATGCGGCGGGTGATTTCCTCCGAGCGTGTGCTCATGTCCACCGACACCGCTCTCCAGGCTCGTCATGCTTTCTTGCTGCCATCCATCCGTACCAATGCTCAGCGAGCTGAACGCTTCACTTCCTTCCGCGTGTGCATCGCCCTCGTGCCCGTTCCGATCTGCCATCCGCTTTTCCCATACTCCGCTGCTATCCACAGGCTCGCTGCTGGTCGGACTCGCAGGAGTCAGCGAAGGGGTGAACTCCTCGCTCGACCGGCCCACGGCTTCCTTCGCTTCAGCATCATGGATGGTGTCATCGTTTTGCGCTTCCACATCCTCATGGACTTGGGCCTTTTCCTCCGGCGCGTCGTGTACCGTTTCGGTTTGAACCAGCGGTTGCGCAGGCATCTCTACTGTGACCATAGGTGCGAGGTACTCAACCTGCTGCGCCTCAATCTCCTTCCTCGGCACAGGTGGCGGCGAATCTGTACGGCCAACCAACATCGCGGCATTCAGCACGCCCGGCGTATCCTCTAGGAACGCCTTGGCTGCATCTGGCCCGGTGCATGCAACACCAACCGCGCTGACCGGGCTCGACTTGCCAGCAACAGCACGCTTGAGCTTGCCCATCGCCCTGCTGAGCGCACCGCGGTGGCCTGTGCCATGGTGGTTGGGGCTTGTGGGTACGACCTGCCCCATCCCAGACATGGGTGTATCATCCAGGTCAAGGCCGAGCCCAACGGGCGGGATGTCACCGGCCGGTAGAGGGTCAGCCACTGCGGTGCTATTTGGGATAAGCAGTGGGACTTGCGTGGCCGGGACAAGGGCGGGGGCGAACTCGGCTAAGCCGCGTATGCTTTCCCTGCCCTTGGAAGACGGATTCGGCTTGCCGTAGGTTGCAAGATGGGCATATTCTTCCGCAGCAGTGCGACCAGCCAGACGATCATAGTCAACAGACGGGCGCGGAGAAAGGTCGGACAGATCGATGTCGTCCGTATTCTGCTCCTCTGGCGGGACAGGATGCGAGTTCGACCGTGCGGGTGGCAGGGGTGCAGCGGAGGGAGCGATGGGAGAGTCCTTCATCCCGAGCTCGAACTCGGTCTGCACATCCCGGTTATATGCATCCTTGCACTCCCTCACGATCCGCTTCAGTCGCCGGACGAGCTTGAGGACGTCATCGCGGGCCTGAACCTCCGGCTCGCGCTCCATTCGATTCATCCAACCGACAAGGACGTCACGCGCCTCCTTGTTGTGTACAAAGTCGACGCGGAAGAAGACTTGCAGCCAACAGCGCATGACAAGCATCGTGCGCAGGCGGACGATCTTGCGGACGACCTCCTGACGCTGTACATCCGCGGGGTGCAGCCAAGTGGGGGGCGGCTGGAGGGTCCACATGAAGCGTGCTATAAGCAGGCGGGCGAGAGCAGACGGCGGGAGGAAAGGCCGGTACGAGATGAGGGTGTCAAGCAGGATGTCGTAATCCAGACTGGAGGTCAGCTGGGCGATCCATCGCTCGAGCGTGCATGCAAGCAGCGTCCGCCTCACGGGGCCCGCAGGGGATGGCGGTGGTGGCTGCTGGACGTTGAGGTATGCGCTCTGCCGCGGCAGGCTGGTGCTCGCCGGCGCGGGAGTAGACCAGAGGATGAACCTCGGGTCATCAGGCGGCAGGGGATTGACCGCGTCGCCTTCTTCGAAGGCGGCAGGTTCTTTGGCCCGCGTACGGGGGGAGGACAGTTCGGAGCCATCGTACGTCTGGAGGACGTCGAAGACCAATGTGGGGTATGAGCAAACGAATGAGTACTTGGGCTTGCGCGGGGTTTTCTCGGAGGTCGCGGGGTCTGCCGAGGTCGCGGGGGTGACGGCAGTGGGCGTGTGCGCCGAGTCTGGCGAGTGGGCACCGCCAGGTGAGTGTACGCGCGCAGTGGACACGCTGTCGAAGCTGTGGCTCCCGCGCAATGCGTGCGCACGATCCTCGACAGTGAGTGACCCGTCAGCGAGGTCCTGTAAGGCGCGTAGGTGCATCTCGTCCAGCTGATCGGTACTGGCTGCTTCCGCGCGCTCCTCGTTCTCCGCTTCTTGTTCCGTGGGAGGCTCTACCGCCTTCCACCGATCTTGAAGACGCGCCTGCGGAGCACGTGCCACAGCTTCTACGCCCCGCGGTGCCGCGGGACCGCCCGCGATCGGTCCTGGGCCGATGCCCACGCTGCCTGCACGCGCACGTATGCTCGGGGGCGGCGTGGGGATGCCCGTCAGGTCCAAAAAGCAGTCCTCTCCCAGCCCCGGAACATGGGCGGATATCGGCGGAGCGGTGACGGGTGTAGGTGCGCCGGACGAGGAGGGAGAGACGATGGACGATGATGTGGTCCTGTGTGATGGCACCGGGGTGTGGGAATGCGAGGGAGAGGGAGACGGCAGGATGCTGCTCCGGACAGGCGAGGTCTGCGGGGCCGTCAAGGTGTTCCGCTGCGCCTGGGGTGTCGAGGTTGTGATGCTCAGCTGGCGGGTAGGGATGCCGAGGCCGAGCCCTGGGGCCGGGTGCTGGCTGGACATCGCCTCTGAGATCGCAGCGACGTGCAGGCCGACGACTGCTGCAAGGCTGTCGCTGTCGTCGTCGTCGTCGCCGCTGTGGTGGATAAGGTGGTGGTGGTGGTGGTGGTGGG